>KZ308511.1:51642-77748 GCA_000376725.2 Ladona fulva
TGAGATTAAAAATTTTTTTGCTGGAAAATATTTTCACTGTCCTTTTAAGTACTTATATGCTAGGTATCTGCAAAAAAGAAAATTTTAGTTGGCCCGTATCTGATATTCTTGCAACTACTGAAGTTTGAGGAGCGTAAAATTTAGATTTTTTGCATATTTACATAAACATGAGTACACTCCCTGGACTTTTTACATCCTCCTTCGGGAAAAAATCGTGGGGAAACAAATTTTTCTAAAGTTTATTGACGAATAAGAGAACTACTGCTACTTAGTGATAACAACAAAAGACTACATCTCCTGGTTACTATTATTAGTGTATGCTTCTTATCCATCATTTATTTCAATTACACTCCTTTATTCGAAGAGCATGCAAGTTACGAAATTATTTTCTTTGAAAAAATTAGAATGAAATCCCTTTGTAGTGCACGGCACTCTGATTGACTTGAGGTCAAACTGTCCTACAAAAAATTTCCTTTGATCCAAGTTTCATCACCTTAATATTTCTCTTTGCCTGTCAATGCTTTTGACCTTTATCTCTTGTGTTTTCATAGGGAAAATATTGCGGAGATTTCATTTAAGATCTGAGTCCTTTTTTGCTAAATGGTGATGGAAAAGTTATAGAAATAATATTTGTACCGTTTGAATAGTATTCCTCTTACCTCTTTTTTTTTCAGTCGAAGTAGCTGATTTATAGGGTATTGAGGCATTTTCCGGAATATCGGCCATTACTATGGTTCAGTTATCGCTTTCAAGAACGGTACTTATTCAAAGTCGCTTGAGTTTCTGTAGTGAATAGTTAATTTTTGTATGAGGTAATTGATGGTAAAAAGTAAACGGCTTCTTTTGAGATTGTGCGGTGAAAAATAATCATTAAGTCTTTCAGTAATTACTTGTCATTGCCGTTCAAATTAACTCTCAATGAGAGTTTGATTTCAATGTTCGCTCTTGAAAGACCCCTAATGGTGCGAATAAAGCAACACAAAATATGTAGACTTTTACGCAGTCAATGTCTCCGATTTAGGTAGTAATTAAAATTTAAAGTTTATTTGATAATTAGAATTTACTAGCGTGAAAACGGAAAGATGTGCTAACTTTGCAATTACAGACTTTTTCCTTAAAACCCAACGATAAACAGAAGTGAAAATAATGGAAATGATCTTGACTCAGACCCAGGTCTTTCATTTTTAAGGCAGATTTTCTTACTATCCCTTAAAATGAATGGATTAGACTTGACATGGCATTGTAGTTGTTAGAATATTTGCCAGAATATATATTTGTCGATATCATATCGATATTTCTTTTTCCTGTTATCCTTAAATAATAAAAAACTGGATACTGCGAGTAATGTGACTGCAGGTTAGGAGTGCGAATTCGTTGGATTAACCCTTAACTATTTCTTTCGTATTCATACCAGGCCAATGGAAGTCACCGCCGGCGATTTACCCCGCTAAATCGCACCTGCTTTTGTTCGAGGATACCCTGTCTTGTTGCTTAACACTTCGTTTTGCGTTGCGTTTCGAGGTAATATAAAAGGGTATGATGCGTTTTCTGGAAGTCAAACAACCGTTGTTTACGGCTGAGGTGATTTTCTGAACGCAAGACTCGCGGTTCGTATGACTTCAACCCACGGATCTTCTATCCTCGCATAATAGATAATTTCTTTTTGAATGCGTCGGAGCATTTCAAGCGCGTCCGGCAACACAATGGCCATCGCGATGCAGCTCTCCATCTACCTAAAATATTACCTGGACGACAAGAGATTTCATCCACTTCATTTCAACGGGAGGACTCCGACTCTCTCCCTCTAAGATTACATTGTTTTCCGCCCGAGGGCCACATTTAAAATAATCGGTTTGACTGAGGCACGAGGACTTACAACGCACCTGATGCGAGTGTTTTGAATATTACTGAAAAGCTGTCTGGGGGAAAGGAACGGGGGAAAAGAGAGGAAGAAATGACCGTTGCAGACAAGTCCTTCGTGAAATTGAAAAGACGCGGAGAAGAAGCGTGGGGGAGAGTTTGAAAAGAACCGAGGGAAGGGGTTTGGCTTGACGGAGGGGTCGAGAGGCGAGCTCGCCGTTTTTATGTGGGAGGGGCGGTTTGTCCGAGCTGTTTCGGAGCAAGGTGTGGAGTTACATACAACGGGCAGCGGGGAGGAGGTGGAGGTAGCCGTGTAGGAGGAGTAAGAGAGGCGTTGCAGAATACGCGGGGAGGATATAAGTCTACTGGAGAGGGACTGACAATAGCCGATCGGGGACACTGCGCCCGTATTCATCCTGACCGCTTCGCATTGGGAATCTCATAATCCGTGAGCACAGGTTGATGCGAGGGACGGTGGGGTAGAAAGGCGGCGGAGGAAAGTGTGTGGAATGGGAAGGGAGAGGGGTGGCGGATTCTGCGGCGAAGCAAGGTCCGTGATGGATGGAGGCCTTTGGGACAGGAGAGGGCTGCCCGGGGGGCGGGGAGCTTTCCGGTGGGGGAAGTGGAAAGATTCACAATCAAAGCGGCCGAAGGGAGGAAATGTCTGCATTTCCCGAATTGCTCCGCTTCGTTGATGAGCGGACTAGTTGATCAATAAAATATCCATACGGGGATTCCCCGCAATTCGCTAAAGGCACGCATTCGGACCTTCGTGTTATTGACAGTGCTTTCATCCGAGCGCGGGACTACCCACTCGAGTGTACGGAGGCCCTGCACGTATGCACGCTCGCTCCTGAAAGTCTCCCCTTCCCCTCGTTACGCTCCCGACTTACTCTACCAACCCTTTCCATTTGTCACTACTCTTACTCTTTGCGCTCCTGGCTCACACGACCCTTGTTTACCTCTTGGGAGCTTAACGTCCAATTTTTGTCTGCGTTAACCAAATCAGGGAGATTGGCTGATGATAAGCGACGCTAATGGCACATATATTCTTTTCATTGTGGGATAAATTACGCAGTATTTATGTGAAAGAGACATCATCGTTTGTATTCATATCGATTGCCTTTCTAAATTCTAATGTGCCACCAAAAGTGGGGAAATTAAATCATCCTTAGTGCTTCGAAACGATATTTTTGCGAATACGCAGGAATGATTTCTATAATTTTTAGTCAGTTACTTATTATGAAAAACGGCCCACGAGACTGCTTCTTTCCCTGAAGTATGCGTATGAGTCGATTAAGCATTTTTTGTAAAGATATCGGAATATCTCTAAATAAAAATATTATTAGCGAAAATAGCACGTCATCCTCCATATCAGGCGCAGTAATAGATTTCAATCGAACCTTTTAATTGATCATCGGGACATTTGAGATATACCGTCAGAAAGTTAAACACCCGAAGTTGGTTAAAAATGATATCCATAATTTATGGATGAGTCTTTCTGTTTCCGTCCGTCTGATAACAGCTATTTTCTCACATACAGAATAACTTTACCACTTTAATCATATTTATTTTGATGATTTGTATATTTCTAAATCATGAGAAAGATATATTACTTACGATTTAAGGTAGCGAATTAATTTCTATCCAAGTTGTGAGACATTTCTCAGAAAAATTCGGTAAGTATTAAGTATACACTGGGGAATATAATAGCAAAACGGTTAGAAGAATTTCCCTTTCTCCGTTGAAATCAGTTTTTAAGACATACGAACTTCAAAACTCGAGAGGAAAATATAAATTTTGGACTTATAAAATTAATTTCGAACTTGCAAAGTTATGAAAAAGTAAAATATTCGGATTAATTTATTTTAAGCTTATCATTCGTACCGTTTTATAGTATGCCTATAAATCACCTTCTGCCTTTTATTTCGCCGGAAATAATTTTCTTCCAGAAACTTCCGGAAAAGAATGTCCTCGACGGGTCGAATTGCGCGTTTGAGTGGAAGGCACTCCAACTGCAGTCATTCGAATAGATATAACCTACTTACATTAAAATGAAGCCCCAAAAGAATCACATCATTCAAAACTTTCACTCGCTCATAAAACCTTAATTACGGCTTTTAATTAAGCAGCTGACTTACCGACGTACCGCAAATACTGCATGAAACGCCAATCTCCGAGAAACTTTTCCACATAACCATTTCCTATTTGCAAAGGGGAAAATTAATTGCATAGAGAGTCATTGAATTTGTAGTGTAGGTGCCTGACTCTACCTATTTTATTGTCTCTCATATTTATTCTCGGGATATGATCTCGGAGGCAATAAAGAGGGATTTTAAGCCGAAATGAAATTAAAAAAATGAGATTCCCTCACATTTCGCTCTTTCTCTTCTCCCACCTTCCACTCGGTTCATTCTTCCCGTCTACACCTTTCCCCTGCTTTACTTCGCTCGTTTCGTCTCCATTCTTCTACCTACTGTTACACATCCCTTCTTCCACATCTCCAGGACACCAAAGGCAGGCGATATGCACGCATCTCTTTCTCTTCTCGACAAGGTTTCATTTTGTGGGTGGATTGGGTTTGCATAGGATTAAAAGGAGCACCTCCAAAGAACAGAAGCTGATCGGTTCATGCGATTCCTTGAAATGTTTGATATACAGACCTAATTTTAAAGGTGATGTATCAATGTAATTAGCTTAATAAACGGTGAATTACTCTACATCACAAAAATGAAGATGTAGAAAATTGAATAAACGTGGATCAAGAAATCTTTTCTTTTGGTGTTGATAATATTTAGCATTTAACATGCAAGTATGAGGTACGCATATTGCTTAATGGGTTGTAACAGAGCTCCAGGATGTCACCAAACTTTATCTAGAATAAATAAAAAGAAAACAAGTGATTTAAATATGTAAATTAAATCAATAAATAAAATAAATAACGTTAATAAAGAGAGGAAATAAACAAAGTATATAAATTAGTATAATAACATCATTTCATTTTGGTTAACTGTAAGTCTTTGCTACCGACCGTCTTTACAAGGGTTATGACTCTTTCAGCCAACTCCTAAAATAAAAAGTACTGTAGTTCAATATAGCAGTATTATAAAATTAATATGATCAAGCGTGACTTCCTGGAATTTTGCACACATTTTCAAAGAAGGAACACTGTATAATTTCCACCAAAAGTTTATTTCACGAGCGGTTTCGTCAACGGTTAGTGGACCAGAAGATGTAATCCCGTTGACGAAACCGGTGATGAAATAAACCTCTGGTGCAAATTATCCAGCGTTCTTTCTTTGAAAACGTAGCAGTATTATATTTAACGCTTTAATATGGGAACGATGCAATAGGGGTTCCGGGATATCCAAGTGGCCAACGCGTTTGATTTCGGTGAAAGCGGCCCCCGGTTCAATTCCCGTCTACGTGCAAAATGGCCTCAGCTATTGTAGCAGTTTTAACAATACTACTACTATGATGCAATGAATTTCTGCTCAATGGCATGTATCTGAAATTTTAAATGACGGGTGATTCTCTCAACGACGAGACGATGATTTCTTTTAATTCCGTAATTTTGCGAAAAAAATCTTTTATTCGAGATGAAAAACAGCTCTTTTTATTTCGACACTGTCCTCTGTAGGCATTTTTTGTTTACTCATCGGTTTTAACTTACGATTACGTATTTTTTGACAAAAAGCGAGGAAAAATGAAATTACACACATGGCCAAGCTGTTTTACCTCCAGCTATATTGTACTGCTGGTAATTAAGTAATATTCAATATCATGCGCTGAGCGTCTTGATCGGTCATTAAACCTTCGGAAATTGTTCGTAGTACATAAAAGAGGAAATAAAATTCCCTCCGCGCCCTACCTTTATCCGCTTTTCATAAAACTTTGTACTTCCCCTAACTCGCCCTCCACCGAGCCCTTCGCTACCTTTCACCCGTTCCCTTCCCATTCCTACTCTCCCCATTCCCTTCATTTTTCTTCCGTTATTTCTCATCCACCTTTCCCTATTCACCCCTTTTTCTCTTCTTCTCTCTGTTTTGGACTAGTCCACCTCCGCTATGCACACTCCATAACCCCCTCTTTTGGTAAGTACCTCCACCTACTCCCACCAATGATTTTTTCCCCCGTACACCTCTTGCTGCTTTTATAATTTTCTTTTCCCGTTTTTCAGCCTTCGCAAACAAGGTTGAATCCGATTGGGATCGCCCGTCTCTCTTCAATTGTCAAGAGAATATAAATCCTGGAGGAATTGGTAACTCATTCGGTAGCCTATTATTTTCTTCCTCTCCGGAATTATTTTTTAATCAGAGTATCGGAACGATACGCCGTGTTATCCGAACCGTGTTCATTAATTTTCCTTCTCATCCGGTTCGTGAATACGTTAGGCAACGTTTTTTATTTTTAATTTGACTTTCATCCTTCCCGTCTTCGGTTATGCTTATTCCCCCGAGGAATAAATAACGGTGTGATAACATTGTTAAATGTTTCAGTTATGAATAATTACGCTGACGAATCAACACCAATTTTGATTAACATTGAGTATCTTCTTTCAGTAAACTATATGTAAAGATCGGAAATCTGTAACGGTAACAACCTTTCAGGGATATCGTGGGTCAACAGTTCAATTAGTATAACCTTCTCAGGGATAAAATACATTGATAAAATACATTGATAAAATACAAAAAATTGCATATCTTTGCTTGATAAAGAGCGTGAAATTAAATTTTAGTGTTTTTATATCAGCAAAAAATTGGAATATGGCTGTCAATGAATAAGAGGTTTAAAAAAAGTCAAAGAGCCGTTATTTCGTCAGTTCACGTCTTTCCCTAAGTGACCGAAACAGAAAACAAGTGAAAGAAACAGGTTATGCGGCCTTCTAAGTATCACCTAATGTGCGTTTCAGTAGCAGTGCTATCATCATCAGAGGTCCATGAGTATTAAAAAGCTTTTTAGAACTAACTAAATTTATTATTATATTATTATCTTATAGTATTAACTAAATAATGTTTTAAAATCTTTCCTTTTCCTTGTTTCTTGTTTCGGTGACACAAGAAAAGACGCAAACCGCCGGCGTAACGGGTCTTGGAGTGTTTATAAACTTCTAATTCAACGTATCTATTTGAAAAGTTTCGTGGATTATGAATGCAATCTGATTTCGTTGATCTGGTTCATTCCAGTTTCATGAAATTCTATGTCGATTAGTTTTTGAAAGGGCGCTTCTATGTAAAAAAAAAATGTAAAAAGCAAAAGAGATTTAGTCTAGGCTTATGATAGGAACTAGAAATTTTGCAGGAAGGAATAGTATTCCTTTTTAAGTGAAGTAAAAAATCTATAATATTTTTTCAATTACTACGATTTGCTATTATCCATTGATGAATCCTCTCAGTACGATTAAGATTAATTATAATATCAATTATTTAGTTGGAAGTAGTGCAAATCTTGTTGGACTAGTTAGTCACTGGAGAAAAACAATAATATTAGGTATATTATCTTAATAGAATCAATAGAAAAAAGAAAAGCTACTTCTAAACCTTACCAGAGATTTTAAAAACTATTTTTCTACCAGTTCATCAATTTTGATTTATAGGAAATTCGTCTTCATACTCAAAACCGTCGACAAAATAAAAGAAAATCTGTGAACAGTATCTATCTTTATTTTTAGTAACGGCGTCGTATCATAAAAGTCTAAACCGCAACTCTGGGTAACATTAAAAGTATTAATCGAAAGTATATAACGGTCGGTATATAATCAGAATCTACTATTACTCCAAAAGTTCCTATTATTTATTCTTGAGGCTGGTTATTGGATAAAAATTCGGGGAAAGCCGCATTATATTAAAAATACACTCATTAACATTGAAACACATATTATTGTATTTTAACAGTTCATTTTCCGCCTCAAGAATTATAACTCTGGTTTTGAAATCGAAACAGGATTAGTCATCGGTTCTAGAAGTCGTCATTGCTTTACAGAAAAAAATTGTTCATGGAAAATTCCTGGAACATTTTTAAATACGAAAAATAATTTTCCGAAGCGATATTGATTTAATGTAGGGGAATTTATTCCTGTTAAGTTGCGATTTGATTTCTGATCGTAATGAATAATAAATTATAACCCTCAGGCATCATCTTTCTTGTATGTATTAATCTATGGAATAATTAACGCTACAAACTGAAAACTAAAAGCAAATACCAGTATTTGATGAGTTTCGTTCCAATTCAATGATTCATTGAGACCTTAATGAGATTCTTTTTGTAATTAGGGTAGGAATTCTTGTGATAAGTGACACGAGCTGTCGATGGAGAGTGAATATTTCATTTTCCGCAAAAGTCTGTCTGATTTGCATTTAAGTCCTCTTCGAATTCCAGCTTATGGAATGGAAGAGAATTACCGGAAAAATTTCGGATACCGAGATTCCCAAGCTGTCTTTTTCACTTCAAGTACTTATCAAGCATGGTTTACGGCATGAATTACCGATGGATAACTTTTAAATGAAGTACTTGTTATAAACTGCAATGATTCGCAATCAATAACGAACTCTCCAAAAGGCTCCAACCGGATGAATTACCAAGTTTTGCTCTTTTCATTTAATCGCATATAGAACCATATGAGCCCTTCAGATGCAAATCAGTCGTGTGCATTCACCGATTGGAAATGATTGAATTGCATCACCATAGACAATGAGTGCGCTTTAGCGGAAACGCGGATTTGGTTTCCTCAATCATTTGACGGCTAAAAGGTTCATTCTACGTATTTTTATGTTTATCCACTTGAAATTTGAATGGAGTCGCACTAAATTTTTTATTTAGTTGTAATGGTCGAATGCGTGACCAAATTCAATTTGTTTTTCTGCGACTTAGCTTGTGGAGCTTACGTCCGGTCTCCATAATGTTCTAACCCGTACCAAACTAAGGTGGAACCATTTATCTCATGTTCTGCCATTCTCACGAATACTTTTCTTTCTAATATCTATTTACTTTGAAATCTCTGAATTATAAGATACATTTTATAAAATGTGATCGTTCTTACAGATTAACATGTCTATTTTCTACGTTTAGGAGTCTATTTCCAGTGCAGTCTATTTTCTGTTTAAAAGTGAGTTCCGAAAGGACTAAAAGAGCTCCCAAGGCTTGTAGAGGCAGCCAATAAGTTGTTTTCCCTAGCTTCTCTGACTCCTCACCCATTAAGGAGCATTAGAACATTAAAAAAGTCCACATTTGGCGGATTTGATCATTAAAAATTTGACAGAACTCTTCTCATGGAATCAGCGGTACAGCCCGACGTTATTTCTTACTAAGTATGGTCTCCTCCCGTATTCTCCTCGCTCGTTGGCGCACTTTATTCCCTTGCGTCGTCAGCCATTCACCATTTCCCTTCCCATCTGCCGTGCCCGACTCCCCTCCGTTTTTTGCACTCCTATTTTGCCTCTTCAGCATCCAGCCTCTCCCCAGATCCCTCTCATTCAACACTCCTAATTCATCTTCACTCTCCCTCCTCCAATAACTGCCATCACATCTCTCTCGCTTCTAATGTCTTCATCCATTTTTCCTATTTCCTATCGCAGGGAGACAAAGAGAAGGTATCTCCTTTCTCCTATCAGTTAACGTATATTCGACGCGCTGATTACGTCTGTCAGTTACGTTATTCAAACGGATCGCGTCATATTCCGTGGAAATGAGTTATTGAGCTGCTGGAGACGCATATTCGAGAAGCTTTTAACTATTGTAATTCGGCTCAGGTTCCCGGTGTTCTTGTACTTGGTCGCAAACACGGGGAAGAGGTGGGCAAATATGGGGTTAATTTCGGATCGCGCCGAAATTGCATAGTGAGGAAAACGACGGAGTCGAATTCATTATTATCGTAATAAGGTATATGCTAATAAGGGAAATCTTTTCCAAAATTTTTACTCCGCTGAATATGGAGCTAAAACTGCTGAGCTTGATTAATTATTAATTAAGAAGAGGAAGGGTGACAATTTGAGAAATTGGATGTGTCATGTCTGACTATTTAAAAGGAAGCTTCAAGAACCGAACCTGCATAACTGATCTATCTTAGAGCCTTAAACCTTCTACTCAATCATTCATGTCGAGAACGACTTTGAGGTTGATGGTATTTGGTATACCAATTTGACTTTCTACTAGTTTGCTTTTGTTAAGTTTACTTTCATAAATTATTATAAAATAGTTATTTATATATAATATGTTAAATTAGTAACCACGTAGGATCACCTAATGTGCGTTTCAGTAGCAGTGCTATCATCATCAGAGGTCCATGAGTATTAAAAAGCTTTTTAGAACTAACTAAATTTATTATTATATTATTATCTTATAGTATTAACTAAATAATGTTTTAAAATCTTTCCTTTTCCTTGTTTCNTTATAAAAAGTTAAAAATCAACTCATCTTGATTTAAAAAACCTAATTTGTCTTAATTTGACAGCTACTCATTTCAAACATAGAGGTACGATAATTTTAAAATAGAGGTACGATAATTTTAAATGAAAATCCTTAAACATTCGTAGTTAATAAGAGGAGGATGGTAATTCGTATTTTTTCATCTTAATCTAAAGCGTAGCATTTTTCAATAGCAGCACGATATTTTCGTAGGGTTACCACCTCTCCGGATTCGACCCGAAGTCTTCGGGTTTAAGGAATCTCTTACGAGTCAGAGAACAAAATGTTTTAGCAATTTAAATTAATAGTAATGGCCGAGAAAGAGGTCAGAATTATAGATATACAATACACAAAATACAATCCTATATTAAATATCGAAGGGCAACGAACCTGTCCTAAAACTCCATTAAAATCTCCTGGTTGAAAGAGAATACCTCCGGGATAACAAGAATTTTGTGGTGGCAACCCCTTTGCCTCTGGTAAAAATTTCACTGCATTTCGAACATGAGCATTTCATTACGATATAATTTAGTTGGGAAATGGACTTCTTAATTGGTAGTAGCAGAATTGTTCTAGTGTTTCGATAACTGAGGTCACACAAGGAAAAGGGTTTAGGTGACTTGGCACGACAAGGCGTGCACCTAGGAACATTCCCAAGAAGAAACGGATATGGAAAAAGTCTGTCGGGACAGGAAATGGAACCCGGGTCCCCAAATTCCCTCAGCTTAATGGATAGAGCAACCAACCGGCAAAGGGAGACCCGGGTTCGAGTCCCGGTCCCGTTAGACTTTTTTCGTGTCCGTTTCTCCTTGGGAGATGAGGTAATTTTGCACATGAGGCCCCATCGGGAATCGAACCCGAGACCACTTTCACCAATGGCGAACACGTCCCACTAAGCTATCCGGAAGCCCTGGACTTCTTAATTCTTTGTAGCTTATGGCTTAAAGTGCGATCTATTGCTCTGTAAATTTCCTCATCCAATGGTTCCTCTGTCTTTTAGGGTCGGTCACCTCTTCTAAAGTAGAGTAAGTACTCTTTCATTATTTCACTCTCCAAAAATATCCTCAAGCTTCAGATGTCACAATTGCCTGTTGAAGAACTCTAAACATCCCAGAAAAATCTGAAAGAATAACAGATTCCGCCGTTTCCGAAACCTTTAGCCTACTCTTTTATCTCTCTATTAGAGAGATGAAAGAGTCGATCCGTCCCAAATGAAGAGATACTCTATTCATCAAACCTGCTCTTCCCATTCTAGCTACTCTCTCCTGTCATTACCTCCTCTATATACCTTCGACCTCTACCCCCTTTCAGACCTTTCTTCTCCCGCGTTTCCCCCTCGCTTTCCCATCCTCCCTCTTTCCCTTCTCGGAAACAATGGGCACTTGAGAGACTGGAAGCACCCCTGGAGCCATCCCGGTCCGATAGGGGACCAGGAGAGACCTCGCGTAATTATTAAACATCTTTCAAGCTGGAGATGAGTCATATTCTCCTACGTACCCTCCCCCGCCCTTTCCCTTCCATACCCCTCCTCCTCCCGCGCTAATGGGCCACTTGGGTGAGCCTCTAGAGGACCCGTCGATTGTTTCCACCGATACACATCCACGGATTGAAAGTGGTGGCGGCAGCTGTTGGTTGGGGAGGAGGAGACGAAAGCACAATCTTCTACGCGGAATTACACGTAGCCCCTGATTAACGGATTGCGTGGCTACGGCGGTCGTGCTCTTTGGGGTTTTGCTACGAGATCCAATTGGACGCCTCCCCAAGACATTCGAGCTGAGAGAGCGAAAAATCTGCTCTTGTTAATCAGTTGAAAGGGTTGAGGTTATAGGACCTCAGCAGGGGACTTTACAGATTATTCTTTAAAGGATTTTTGTCATAATTTTGCTCCGGAACCGTGAGAAATGGTGTCATCGTTCGATTAAGATAGTGCGAATATAATTATCGATCGCGTATTTTCAGTGGAACCTTCAATAGTAGTATTTTTATGTGTTTCGACAGTGAGGTCATTAGGCGTGTACGGTTTCCCACCGGAAATCAAACCTGGGTCCACTCTCACCAAAGGAGAGCGCGCTACCCACTTAGCTATCTGGGAGCCCTGGAACTTTGCAAGGAATAAAGAGCAGATGCTCTTATTCGAATTATTTTTAGTGTCAGATATCCTCCACGGCTCCTTATCATTATCAGCAATAAACTGACAGCTTCTTATCATAAAACGTTGAGGTTTTCATGAAATTTCCGAATTTATTTTTAGACAATTTCAATGAATATTTGAGAAGTTTTTTAATTATCTCTTGTCTATACCCTTATAGAGAGATTCAGAGCTATCTGTACGCTTTTACTATGAACTGAGTGCAGAGACAATGGGAAACCAAAGTTATAATTAAAGCTGCAACGAATAAGTTACGTAGTGATTCAGCTTTAATTCTACGTTAAAAATTTTATCATAGACTGTAAACATTATTGGTAATTCTTTGTCTAACCTGTTTCTGCCGCAAACATGTCTTTAAGGAAATTTAAACGAACGCTCTGAAATTTAGAAGTTGTTTTCTGCTTATGCAGGTTCATTGTGCATTTTTTTTTGATAAATTAACGACAGATCTGAGCTTTAAATTCCTGATTTTAAAGTGGTGTTTCAGGTATGCAGACTTTATTAATACATTTTTAACGTAGTTAAATGTTTCTTATAGCATTTTTTGCGCTGAATTCAGCCATGAATATAAAAATTGTCCAGCACGTATAGCTTTCAGCATTAAATATCCCGAAGCAAAGGTTTCTCTAGGTTTATATGGATGTTTATATTTTAGGTTGGTAACCCTGTAAAGGTCAAAATAAAGTGTTTCTAAGCTAATTAATTCGCTACACTATCATTAAATTTAATTCTAGACCAATAGTTATAATAGCTAAAAAAATGGAATTTGTTCCCTTTGCCTTCGCTCTATCAGAAAAAGAAATTATCTAGCTTCATCACTAGGCTATATAACGGATACGTTTTTGACAGAGGAGTCTGGAGTGCATCGGCACCAATTGCTTCCATTTTAGATTGACAAAAGATCACTTATCTTCACCATCTGCGCCTATTAACGTTTATTTTGAGTGGCAGTAATAAGAAAGGAAGATGAAAATTGACAATAATCCCGTGCACGGATCGATGATATGTTGGGCGAATGGTATAATGAGTCATTGAGTTGGAGCGGAGATAGTTGAGTGGACGAAGCAATTAAAGAATCGTCTCATTTGAAGTCGAGTCTTAGCAGATGATTATAATGGAAGAGAAGGGGGTTTAATGGACCGACGAATTCGCAACGTAGCAATTCACATTTACGCTCAAATTAATGATAAAACTTAACAGGAGGTATTAACTAATCCATTGGCCTTAAGTTATGTGAAAGGCTATATCCTAGTACTTTATGCTTACTGTTCGAGGAAACGTTATAAATAAATTTTTACTAAAACTCCAACGTTTAGGAATTCCTCCTAGAGTCAGTGTGGAATTATCAATGCTAAGAAATCTAAGGATGAAAAAGGAAACATGTAAAGAGACGGTGGACAGTAAAATGAAACAATTAGAAGTTTTGTCGTACACTATACGAATAATTTAAATGCTAGAGTGAAATGAGAAATATGAGAAGTACATAGTTGTCATTATTCCTAATGCTACATTATATCTTGTTTTGAAGAGATAATTAACTTAATCCCCCATTAAGTTAATGAATAGCATTTCATGAACTTAATAGGGGATTCCTATTTCACCCCATAGTACGTCTGTTTCAATTTCCTATGTAAAATGCGTGCAGTTATAATCGGACGGCTTTTGGCGAAGGAGAACTCAGCTGATATCAAAAGGGGCCCACTTCAACGGAAAGGAAGGAAATTAAATTTCGTGTTATCGCTCGCATTTTCAGGCAAAAGGAAATGATAACTGAAATGCCAATTTACAAGAATTCGGAAATAGAGGAAACTTTATCGGTGTTTATTACTGTTATTATCGATGTATGAGGCGGCGATCTACGAATTCCATTCTGGTTTTATTTAAATAAAAATTGAAAGGACTGCGAATTATAAAGATCGAGTTAAATAAAATTCCGACTTACAACTTGTTACACTTTATTGGTTCATACAAATTGTGATATTCGCTTAAATCACCATTATTTTGGTTGCTCTTATATTTTATCTTCTGTTTTCTGATTGGGTAACCCAAACGCTATAGCGAAATAACTTTGTTAAGCTACCAAGTCATTTTTTGGCATTCTGAAAATCTAGGAAGGCTAGGATATTTTCCCATGGATAATCAGCAGTGAAAAATAGTGACATGACTGAGAATCGAACCCAGGTCTCCTCTTTTCGGGCAGATATTCTAACCACAAAACTACCGTGCCGCATCCTCGTGCTGAGTGAAATCAAATTTCCCTCATCCGTATGATTCTTTCATTAAATTATTTGTATTGATAATTGATAAAGAAGTAACCTAAGTTCTGGGTTGAGGCGCCATAACCTTATTACTACCATCTAAGTTTTGAGTCCTATTTCTAAAATTACAATTCCTTCAGACAATCAATATACGTAAGTATTTATTTTTTCACCCCCCTCCTGTTACATCTTCTACCATTCATAGGAAAGGAAGTATGGCGTATGGATTCAAATTATCTAGTTAAAGTAGATAATAGCGTTTATCATTAAATCTTTCGTATTATCTTTGACCTCATAGGTAGAATTAGTAGATGAGAAAGGTCAAAAATTAAAAGCACCATGAAAAATCTACACCAGGGATGGTTTTAAGGAACGGGCGTCTCTACCAAAGTCGTATGACCTATGAGTCACATATGTTTCCTCCTGTTAAGGATTTGGGCATTAAATAATTCATTGGTAACGGCTCTCATGCTTGTATTCCTCAAGGTCAGAAAATAAATTCTTCTCCCGCTCATCCCGAGTTCCTGTGACTATTCCTCGTTTTGCCGGATTCATACTATGGTATATGTCTATGGAGAAAAATAAGGGATCACCAATCTCTGGTAAATGGAAGCAGTCTCTATCCACAGATTTTTAATGGACAGGACCTGGTCCCCTCAATCGCCTTAATTGTAGGCGGAGGAGAGGCATTGCTGCGGCCACGTGCCTCGCTGTTAGGATCTAGTACATATCGCACCCAACGTCTAATCCTGACTTCATCCTCGCTCGCGCCAATCGCGGGAGGAGTTCCTCTGATTAGAGCAATCAGAGGCACTTGAGCAACCTGGGCTATATCCGCCCTGCTTATTCCCTCTCCCCTGCGTCAGATCCCCCACATTCGCCATCGCCGCCTGATGAGGAAATCAAAAACGTGGAACATATTGCCGCCACTTAAAAAGCTGGAGGACATTCGGAAGTTTGAAGGGGAATAAGCGGATGCCTCTTTTTTCGGAGGAAATTATTCATGACGCGAACAATTTAATGGTCCACTTCTGCCCGAGAAGGACAGTGGTCATGTGTTGACCGATTTGAAACATAAGATTCTCCTTTCAGCAAGTTTCACACGACCTTTCCAATGAGCGTGATTAAGTGATTAATTTATTCTACTTATTTCCTTCCATGCGAAGCATTATAGTATATAAAATTATTATTATTATNAACAGTAGAGTCAGTGAAATATCTTGGAGTAACTCTTACGAATAACTTAACATGGAGTCCTCACATCAATGATGCTTTTCATCAAACTATTACACTTTCCACCAATAGCCACCGATTTCTATTAATGATTACCAGAGTTTTGAATTATTAAGTAATTAAGAAATATTTCATTAATTTTCTTCATTAATTAATGTATTCGATATTTTCCCGTGGAATATCTCGTTATTTTAAAGAAATTTAAAGTGGGTATCTACGCACATATTTAGTAGATATTAGGCACGAATCGGTAAAAATGCAAAGTTTCAACTTGAAATATACGACTATGACCGTTTCATTACAAATTCAGTTAAGGACAGGCATGAGGATTAATGGTTTTCTAAAACCGATCGCAAGTGAATTTTTAACTGGGATACACAAAATAAATGATCTATTCTAACATAGGCATGTTACGGCTATATTTTAACCATGCCAGTAATGCAGAAAATGGATGTACCAACGAAGCCTTGATAAAAGATTCAATCAGAAGCAAAAATTTGCAATTTGAGTGTATGGAATTTCTATCTTGAATTCTATCCATATTATCATTACATTCCAAAATATGCCTCTATTGGAGAGGCATCGAAGAAATCGTACAATTTGCAATCATGCGAGAGGATGAAGAATGGTATTTATAACACGTATCATAATTGAAAAATACGAACATATAACTCGTGTATGTACACGCTGTGCTTATAGTGAGTTGCATGTTAATGGTAAAACAAAACTTTTTTAATCCGCCCTGAGGAATTAGGAATCTCTGTTCTGATACCATTATCTAAAATTCGCATAAAAGGGCCCTGTGTTGCTGTTTTATAATTATATAAACATATCTATGAATTTGGAAGAATTTATGAGGATTTTTTGTGGAACTAAAAAGGTAGATATAGGCTTCATATTCGTCTATACTTGGCTGTCAGATAGCTTTTTATCCTTTCAAATATTTTTCCTCGATTCAGCTACGAAACTACCTCTTTTCCATTTTTTTTCCATAAAATTGAACATATTCCGTTTCCCGCCAAACTTTTTTCTTCAATCTCTCCCGACTCTACTTCGAGTCACTTATGTTTTCTTCTCGTAATTTCAATAGAAAGTCAACTTTTTCTCTTAAATTCTCCTTTATATCGCTTCCTCTTTCCTATTGTCCTGATTCCAACATTTTTCTTTGCTCTACGTTCAATAATCACGTGTCTAATTCAGTTTTTCTTACTCTTGCACTTCTGTAGTTTCAATAAAACTAGTTTTTTCATAACATCTCAAACCCTCCGTGTGTTATTGACAGAACTCACAAATGTTTGCCCTTGATTTCCTTGAAACTAATGTATTGTTATCCTATTTTGGATGAGTAGAGTTATAGTGGTTTGTGGCATAAGTTTGGAAGTTTGTATGATAAATCGTAAAGTAATTTACGTATACCTTGAAAAGAGTTTATCTTACCTAGCCCAAAATAAAGCAACTTAATTAATCATTGAACATGAATAGCTGTTATAATAGTAACATCGGCAGAAAACGCAACCAGATCTCTAGAATAATAATGTACATTGGTTCTTCTCTCTCACACATCAGCAATTCGTACCGCGAATGTTCACTAATTGGTAGTTAATTTACTTTCTACTTCATAAAAATTTCTTACATGAAAGTTCAAAATATATTATTTGGTTATCCCATAGATAAAAATCCACTAGCATTATCCTACTAAATGTATGCTTATTTTACATAATATTTAAAAATAGCAAACATCATCTTTTGTTGCAGTTCTTTCGGAAATTGATTTGATGATCACCTCAGGTAAAACCTGAGACTTAAGGTGTACAGAAAATAGCCGAATATCTGCAAAACAGCGACATTTAGTGGGGTACTGAGTAAATCTTTTTGGGTTTTCGGGAAAACTGAGCGCTGCAAGAAACTTCCAACTTTAGTGCTTCTTTTATATAGTATGTACATATATTGATGGAATTACACTAAATTTCTTATCGTTTATTAGTCCCAAGAAACCCTCGAATTACTTCATCCAATTGTGCAACGTTCCTCTCAAGATGAAATTAAGATCTACAGATAATCGCATATTAAAACGTTTCCATCTTTTTATGTTATAATAAGAGGATTCGTTGAAGTGTATGCAATGAATTATGAACAATCGTTATATATCGTATTTTTAAATATAAAATTTTATGCTCGATTTGGAGATTCATTCAAAACCATAAGCCTCCGAGTGGCACTGTTATTGCCAGCAGAAAAATAAAATAACATTTTACGGCGCGTAGGATATGTGGATGCCGAGGGTTTCAATGGAGGAAAGAGGGTTGGAAAATCCCACAGGCACGTGGAAGTGGGAGGAAACTACCATGTCATGGCGTTCACATCGGTAAAAGATACATGAGTGGGAACAAAACAAGCTCGTTGAATGAGGATAGCGGAAAGTTTTACTATAAAAGGTAATGGACCGGTCGTATCGAAGGTTTAGAAAGATAGGGTTACAGTGGGAAATGGGATGTAGTCTCTGTATGGATAAATGCGGCTAAAGGAGATCAGGATGTAAAGAAGCACTCACAGACAGAGATAAGTTTTTATATTTCATGCTAGTATAACATATTTCCTGTGAGATAAAATCTTTTTACAAATGTGGTAAGTTATTTGTCCGGATTAGTTTTATTTTAGGGCTGATGGTAGGAAGGGAAATGGATTACGTGCAAATTCATCACAGAATATCAATCCATACATGCTGCTGCCATTTAGCTAATTTTCAGGTATGATATTTTATAGTTATATCCTAGGCTGCCTAGGATAGAGACTTAGGATAGAGTGAAACATGAATGAATAACAACGTGATAAGGAAGGATATTATCAAAGAAAAGATTACTTTGCCTGTCAACCAGGAGATTTAAACACTCATGAAATTAAGCGATTTCATAGAGGTACTTCTTTTCATGTAAGATTCGAACGCGAAACTTTCTCTTTTGGAAAAATATTAAAACAGCAAGGGTGGAATGATTTAATTTTCCAATCCTCGTAATTCTCCTGTGTTTTCTAAGGTGGCTTAATGTCAAGAAGTAGGTTAGGAAGGAGAAGTTTTCCAGTTCCGTTCTTCTCCTTTATCATTTCTTGTATTTTTATTTGGAAGTAATACGGACTTGTCTTACTTTTTGATTCATCACAACCAACCTTCCGTATATCATTATTTTCGTAACGCTCTGTAAGCTGCTCATTTTTTTCATATGTTTTGGGATTTGTCTTGAATGGCTCATATATGAGTGACTCATATTGTACTATTACGGTATTTTACAGGGAAATAGAGAGTAAAGAGGATAGACCAACCTTTTCGAATGATTTAGATAACATTATAAATTGGTGCGATTATTGGCAATGAGAGCTAAATGTAGACAAATGTTCAGTAGTTAACTTCTTCGAAAGAAAATCTATTATTAAAGATTATCCGTACAGTCTCCGTGGGCTAAACTTATTAACAGTAGAGTCAGTGAAATATCTTGGAGTAACTCTTACGAATAACTTAACATGGAGTCCTCACATCCATAAGATATGTGGAAAAGTACTTGAAAAACTCGGCTTCGTAAAGAGAATAGTCGGTCGGAGCGACGAAAAAGTTCGCGAGCGATGTTATCTTGCGTTAATTAGACCTCATCTTGAGTATGCGTGTAGTGTATGGGACCCTGCCTACAAGTGTTGTATTTAAGAATTAGAAAAGGTGCAGCGAAAGGCGATACGTTTTGTGAAGAATTGCTACGATAAATCAGTGAGCGTCACTCAGATGCTCCAGGACGCAAAATGGGAATCTTTGGAAGTTAGAAGATTTCAACAAAGGAGCAATTTACTGGATACATTCAGAGAAAGCACGTTTAGAGATGATGTAACGGATATAATGCGTTCACCATGCTACATAGGCCATTCCGATAATGCGAGAAAGATCAGAGAAATAGATGCCAGAACCAATAGATTCAAGAACTCATTTTTTCCGCGAACGTTACGCGAAAATAATCGATTAAGGAAATAGAGTCATGGTGCATGAACCACCTACCACACGCCGGTGGCTTGCAGGGTACTCACATAGACATAGACCGATATGAAACAGATTGATCGTATGCCCGTCTCTGGAGAGTCAGATTGTGCCTCTAAAATAAAAAAAATCATTTAGACTTTTCGGAATTTCTTTCGGAATTATTTCAGAAAGAATTGAGAATTTCAGTTACTCAGTTTGTTGAAACATCCAGATGATAATATCAAGATATGCAAACTATTTTTGTATGTTTCAGTCGAAAATCTTCCAAAACTAAGGCGACGCATTTTTAACACGATAAGGTATATTAGTTATATAATGACATATTAAGTGAATGTTTTTCGATGATACGGCATTTCCTCCTTCGAATTTGTCAAATTAAGCGTAGACCTACCTTTGAAAGGGATTAAAGATGCGTTTCAAAAGCATTTCCCCTCCACATCTCATCAAGTTCTTCAGGTATTGTTTGTACCACAATGCTTTTTAATCCCCCGTCTAATCAAGCCGCGGAATTAATTACTCCCGTTTAAACTCCCTGGCTCAAACATTGCCTTTCATGTCGACGCGCACAATGAATTCCCCATTAAGAGGGTTTCCCGTATTCCGTACAAATGGGGATGTCTGCGGACTCCCTATAAGGAAAGGTACTTTTATTTTTACTCGGACCCACCTTGTCAAAAATCGCCATGTAGGTTTATTCCTTTTGCTCAGAAGACAAGCAACCCACCGCCAACCCACCCCCTATACCCTTCAGTCCAATTTTTCTTCTCGTTTTCAACTCTAATGCCAGCGCTATACTCTTTATTTGCCGCTACCCTGTCCCCCCGCCTACACACTCGAGCCCCTTCACTGCCCTCTCACGGGAGTTTTTCGCACATGCCGACTTCAATTTTTCTTCCGTCCACTCCCATCCAGATCTCCATCTCACTCCAAGCGTCCACGCCACCCACTTCCTGAGCCTTTATTCTCTCTGCCCTCACATTGCCCACCCTCTGTACACTCGAGGCTTGAGGGTCGCCCGCTCGACCTCACCCCTCACTTTTCCGACTCTCCTTTCAAAGCGTTTTTACCCTCTTTCAGCCTACCTCCCTCTTCCTCTCTTTTGCATCTAATACACATCTCTTCTCTACCTTTGGGCTCCTTACCGACTTTACGCTTTGGGTTTGTCCGCGAAATTGCTACCACAATATATTTAAGGAAGACAATTTGTGTTGCTCGTCTATGGAGACCAAATGAGTGTGGATTGGCATTTCCGGAAAAACCTGAAATTATTTTGTATTCGAGAGAATATTATTTGATGATAATTTTTCTCTTTTATTTGATGACTACTTAAATTTTATTATTTCTTTCGAGTTTGTAATGCATTTTCACGCATGTACTTCTCACGGTTGTACATTACATGGTTATTTTATTGTTTGTCCTAAAGAGGCTAACTGAATTGCATGTATTCATCGTATGATGGATTTAAAATCAAACCCAGTAACTTTTTAAAACTCTTTATTTTCCTTAATATTATTGGACACTAAAACTGATAAGAACGATGCATTTCATAATAGCTTATACAGCAGTTATTAATGGGTAAATATGGACAACTAATTTTGTCTCTCTATGATCATCGTAAGATGAAAAATTCTTGTTATGTAGTGTAACTGCTATGTAGTGGAGAAACGAAGACCATTCGCTACGTAACTTTCAACCAATAAATTGCTGCATAGGTATTTACACAAAAAATGCCTAATTCAAAGATTTTAAAGTCATCGACAAAACTCAGTGGCAAGTAGAACCAATGATTGTTTATCTTCATATGGATTCGACGTAGTTTATGTTTAGTTTTTGTTCTTTATTGAGAAAAGTTGTAAGGAGAATTGTAATAATGTCATTAGCGCCTCATACAAATCAATTATGCCGATGATTTCATGATTAGGATACTTCATGGTAGGTAGTAAACTTATGAAAATGGAGATCAAATGACAACTTTCATGAAATCTATTACCATCTCCAATAATAAAAATTCTTTTATTTTAACGAACATAGCGTCCCCATCAATTGAAAAATATTATTCTGTATTTAATCGCGATTCAGCTGAATCATTGTTTGAAAATGCAATTTCTTTATTATTTTTCTTAGCCGTCGATTCATTTTTTATAAAGTAGTACGTGATGAAAAAGTTCACAAAGACCAATGAAGCGGCGAAAAATTCTTATCCAGTCTTAACTCTAAAAGTATTCATTTTTAAATGGAACGATAACCGGGATGGGAACCCTTCCATCACTAGAGTAACCAGGCGCACAGTTGCACTTTTAAGGGTAACGAGGGAGAAAATTTCCGAGAAAATAAAGCGACTGTAAGTCATTTTACTGGACAGTGCGAGGTTGGGGCAATTTTTCTCCACTCTCGACATTTCTGTGTTGCGTCAAGTTCTTGCTCGAGCCTCCGTAAATGTCGGTGAGAGGCAGAATTTGGCTCGCGAACCACTATTTACTGAATACTAAACTCGTCCTATTCATATTATTACTCACTTAACCCCATTCTCAGAGAATAAAAGGCCCGGAATTGCTGCCACCTCATCTCCTTCGTTATGTCCATCCTCAAGTCCACGCCTGAAAGTCCACGCCAATCCAAATCTCATCCCTGATTACCCATTACTTCCTCTTACCCTTAAGATAGCTTCCAAGACACTTCAATCGCCGAGCTTACTGTTTTGATTTGTGAAAATTGTCAGATAAATGCTTCAATTGCTTCCCTTTCCTCTTCTCCTAAGGTTAGAATCGGGTCTTAATATTTTGCAAATCTATTCATAGATTTTTCGAAGCCTCGGCGATTTTATTGCTATTGTGCGTAACTGTAGACGTGAATCAACAAATCATGCTATAATTTTCAGTTTAGTTACTCTTTTAATTGTATTATTAGTAATAGTAATAGTAGTAGGAGTGGTATATTTATAAGGTGCCTCGACAGCTTAGGTCATTTTGCACCTTCTCAGTATCCCGGCTATTAAAAATGATGTTAATTGTCCACCATTTAATTTTTACCACAACAAGAACAATGAGTATTACTTGCAGCAATGCAGTGAGTTGGTCATAATACGAAGAGATATTAATTAATTAAATAAAATAAATAAAAAAAGGCGGAAAACCCAAATTTGTGTTAGATTCTTTGGAAGCGTCCAGTCTCCTTCATAAAAGAAATAACTTTATTTTATTAGTAATCAATCAGCACAGGGCACATATTAATAAATTAATAATTTATATTATAGATTATCAATTATCAGTAAAATTATCGCGTTTTTACATTACATACAAAGAATATGCGGTACATTTCCTCGCGTTTAGGAAACAGTAAAATGATTTAACGATGACAAAGGAGATCTGAACACCTATCGGCAAATTTATCCAAATCTTTTGGAGAAAGCTAGCTGATGATTAGGCAGAAAATTAGTTTTCAATCATCTTGTCTCATTTTTGGCAGGAAATTCATATTCGCAATTGGACTCGTGAAAAAATTTAATGTCCATCAAAGATGTTTTATTTATCGAATGCAGATTAGGTAAAAGCGTTATATATTAAGAGAAATAAAATCAAATGTTGATCTATGACTGAAAATGTTTGAAAACAGGAAATACTTCGGAAAAGAGGATCGATTATCTCTCACACTTAAAACCACATCCGTATCATAAATGGCGTAATACAATTCCGTTCTTTATCATCTCCACCATGTCTAATATGAACCATTATATATGTTGCAATTGATTTAAGATTATAGTATGAAAATAGGGTCTCATTAATGATGCAGAAAAATGTTCGTTAAGATGAGTGAAGTTATAAGTTCAGTGCTGTTAGAAATCCATTTAATTACTTTGATTTGATCGTAAAGCTCGTATAAAATGATAACCTTCAATTAGGTAACTATTAAGTTGTACCTGATATTTATCGATGCAGCCATAAGGTCATGGAGATGAGTAAATTTCTTTTGGGTATGACATTTGTCTCTGAATTTTCTTTGACTTCCGTTCTTGCTTATGAAGTACGATTGATAGTATTCGATACGAATTTACTTGAGCCTTTACGATAAAAAGTTTCGGTACTACTCTCTAGAATCATTTTGGAAGAAAGAATTTCTCTCATTTTTCTTTATGATAAAAGGTTCTATCAATTGAAACTGCTGTATTGAGAGTCCCTCGTTCTATTTAGACGGAAAACTTCGTAAGAATGACATCTTTATGGATATTTCACTCTGTTGCTACCCATTGCATGCGCAAACGTTTTATATTTTGTAAAGATACAAGATTCGTCCTTGAGAAATTGTTCAAAAGGCTAGGCACACTTTGGTAGTGTCTCCTCCTTTTGTCGATCTCTGTGGAAGCTGGGAGAGTTGACGCTGGGAGACCATTGATGCTCAGTTGCCTGGGTAACCGTCTCTGAAAGCTTTGCGAGAGACGAAAATTGAGTTGTGTTCTGGTTATAAGGAGAGCAAGGAAAATTTTTCTGCCCTCTGTTAATGAGGTCACAGGTTGCTTTGCAAGTGGTTTCTCGAAGCACCTTGGTTTCGAAGTAATTAGAAGATGACAATAATGTTCCATATTGCATTTTCAGCTATTGATTGATGGCACGGTTGCTCTAGAATCTAATCTTGATCGAAATGCATTTTAAACGGGGAAAGAGTGATATAGTATGAAACAGGATATTAGTTGCAAATTTTGTTATACAACCCATTTCGTAACAGATTCTTGATTTTTCAGTACTCCAGTAAATATTATAACTATGGAAAAATCGAATAATTTAGTTTATTTTCAGACTGTGTAAGTTTATGTATATATTTAAAAATTATTTTTAATTATTTCAATTGATCTCATTATGATTGTGTCCGAATTATTTCTAAAAAGAATAACGTAAAAGGATAAATTTATAAATGTTCTAATAATGCAAGTGAAGGCAATTCCTGAAGTAATACTTGGGGATAATCCACGCTGGAAAATTAATTACAAATCACAGAGAACAAGTACTACCCAACAAAGGGAGTACTTTGACGGATGTAAGGTAGCATCAGGTCATAATGATGACGTTTTTAGTGATTTCTGGTGAATTAAAAATGATATATACTCATTCCTTTCACATGAACTTTTTTTATTTGACAACTTCTTGAATTAAGATTCTAACTCGTTAGTGCTCAGATTGATTTGTATGTATATTGAAGGCAGAAATTTAAAAGTGTTAATGATTTAAAAATTCATATTCAATTTGGCAATTCTCACGAATCACGAAAAGCAAAGAATTTTGTTACATTATCTAAACGTTTGGAAATTGGCATGTATACACTGATGACCACTAATGTATTCATTGATTATTATATATCATCAACGACTTAAGTCGCATTCCCCCTAAATTCCAGTCATAATTTCCGGTATAAACGTTTTCATCTTCCTCTAAAAACGATGCCATTTCTCGTTGAGGGGAAGAATCCTGCGACCAGCATCCTCTCCCATTTTAATGTCTACAAGAGATTCCACCCCCACTGCCTTGGGCGCTCAACCCCATGCCTCGCTTCAAAAGGCAAATGAATTTGAAAATTTTATTCAGTTACCACCGAAATCAATATCTGCAAGGTCTAGTCTGCATATTTTAGGTGTGCCTTTGAAAGGAAGGCTTAAACTTTAGAAGGATCTTAGTGAATTTGCGAAGTTCGAGGAGATAATATTTTGACTTGGAAAAGGCTGGTGTAAGCTTCAATAATTTCAATAATTTCGCCTCGTAAGATGTTGATAGCCTAAATATTTTCCTTGTAATAATCGTTAATGGTTTGCTGAGGAGCGATACTTTACCTTCCAATCATACGCTTAACGTAATTAACTTAATGCAATGAGCCTGGAGTAAACGGCGAAGATGGATTCACTTGTATCACCTTGTCTAGCTTTAGATTAGAGAATTTGTATTCTGGGCTGGAAAAGGATAATTGAAGAAGATTATTGTGGAAATTGTCTTAATATCTATTCTCGTTACTAATTGTGTTGTTGGAGTCAATCAGAGCTCACTTCAGAGGATTTAAGTTAGGACAATTGAATTAACGATTGAAAGCTCTTGAAGAATTTACTTTCGATCCTTGTTCCGAGTAGTTTTCTTAGAAATTATGAGTCTAGATGCTAATGATTATCATATAAAGATGAGAAAAAAATTCATGCAGGATCTGAAAATTAT
>KZ308511.1:85611-105453 GCA_000376725.2 Ladona fulva
TTTATTATTTATAATATTAAAATTATTAAAACTATCTTTAGCGATGTGCGCGTCTGGTTCAAGGTATCGTAGGAAATAAAATACCGGAAAAATTAAGGGGAAACAATCTTGTAAATTTCTCATTTAGATGCATATGATGACAACATTTTATCATAACATTCAACGAAAATGAACATGCGTGATATTTTTGGCGAAATTATGTAGTTATGTTTTATTTCTACGAAAAAAATCGCGTATTAATGCTGTGGTCGTCCGAAATTTAGGTGATTTAGCGGAATTTTGCGTAGCGCTCTAAACATTGTGAAGCGGATATTTCTAGACATCTAGTCTGCGAGCAGTATTCACCGCTGGGGCACTTTTTCCTAAAAGATTTTCTTCAGATAGAATATGACTTGAGAATTACTCGAAACATGTTTCCAGTTACTTTAGTTGTCAAAATCATCTCTGCTAGAGAAGATTTTTAACAGTTGTTTTTATAAAATCAAACTGAGTAAATGAAATCTGGTGGAATTCCATAATGTACAATGATTTATTGTTAAAACACAATAAAGTCACACGCCTTTTATTTCATTAATTACATTACTACGCCTTCATCAGGTGGCGTAGTACGCCAAAACCGGTCGCATTTTTCCTCTGTCGAATTGTATAAGTTTTGTAATTTTTAGTGCGTTTTCACAATAAATCATTGTGCTGTTGTTTTATTTTTTAAACACGTAAGATACAAATTAATCAGGTTTAGGAGCTCGAAATTATTACAGTTTGCAATAGTAATTACAGAGTAACATCTTGCTGAATTTTGCCGTAAATATTTCTATATAAGAAATATTGGATGAAAATAAAATGAGTTAATAATAAAGACGTACATTAATTGCCTACAGTTTATCCTTTTCGGTGATAACGAAATGAGCATTCTTACCACTGCCTTTATTGATAGATCAAAGGTCAATGCTCTTGAAGAGCTTCCACGATGAAAAGTATTCGGGTAGTAAATATCTATGACTTAGGAGGATGGGCATAATTCTAGCCAAATAAAAATCAGTCATCGAAAGTCGTTGATTCTGTTTATAATACCGAAAGAATGATAGCCGAAAACCGAAAGGATGTACCTACATTTCATATTAGCACCATAAACAAGGAATTCGATCTCGTCTCATCATCTGTTACTAGGTGCCGTATGGGTCTGATAAGCGCTTCTACCTCTACACCATTTAAAGGTCTGAAACACACGCAATACGCTCCTTACGGGGGAATTTTGCACCGTCATAATGTCGGACCAACAATTATTTTGGAAGATGTCTATTTATAATGTGTTAGAGACCACCTCCCTTGAGATGTCTTGAAATTTCATTCTTTATCTTAACGGAAAGTGTCTCAAAAATTTCGGAATACCCGCGCAATGTAATCTCATGGGAAAAGTCGGGGTTTTGAGACCTGCTAGGATATACATATATATACCCTTGATATCTAGGATCGATATTTCCTGTTTCCCCTTTCCCTCTTGTTTCGTGTGAATTGTCATATCTGCCGAAACAGCAGTTCGGCGCGCATAAAACCTGTTACGTCTTCTATTAAATGCTTTCTCGTAAATGTATTCCGCAGTTTCATCTTAGCTTTTAATCTCCTTTCTTCCACGATTCTCAACCTGCTTTAGATAGTACTTCAATGGCGCACCTATTAGGAGGACTTTTAATTCGCTGGTTTTATCCGCAGGATTGTATTCACTAGCTGTAGCACTGCTTTAAAAGCGAGTTATAATCTCATTAATCTTTGATATTTTCTTTTTCATGCTTTTTTCTGCATCTCTGCAGGAATAACTGTTTAGTACAGAGTCTGTACTTGCCATCGGGGAAGCGTAATGATGGAATAGAAATAGTGCTGGAGGTTGCACTTGTGTTGCTGTCATATGAACAAGGCAGTTGGATATAGTCGGAAACTGTAATTTTGGATTGGATGCCTGTCTGCAGGAGAAGGTGTCGAACGCAATTACGAATAATCCGCCGATGGAGTAGTTAATTGAATGGTCAGTGATTTCGCTTCGCAGAAGACCCACTCAGCAGTGTGATAATTTTGGAAGCATCAGCTAAAGGTAAGGGGACGACTTTGGTTAAAAATTAAATTTTAACTAACACATCACAATGAATCTATCATTCTTGTCGTGATGTACGTTAATCATACCCAGCTCTCGAATGGATTGTGAATAAAAGCTGAATTTTTCTTATGTAAGTAACGTAATGTCTGTTTCCGTTGACTATTTACAGCTGAACTGTCACCACTAAAGAGATTTCCTCAGTATTAATTTACCACTATCTCCCTTTCTCCTACTTTTGAACCGACTTCCTTCATTTTTACCTTTTCCTACCACTTTTTTATATGACCATGTATAAATCCACACTCATCTATTTCTTCGATGATTCCATCTCTTCCTTAGACGTTTCCGTGGTGACTTTCATGATTTATCCCTTTCTAATGCCACCTTAGATAGTATATCTCCTTACGCCCTTTTCACATGAACGTACTTCTCAAGTTTGCCCTTTTCTTCAACTGCCCTGATACTTAAAACTGTTCTTTTATTCTTTTTTATCTGTGTCACTTGTTATCTTACAACTCCGAATTTCACTTCTGTGACCTTCATCCAGCTAAATCTTTTCCTTTACTCCTGTCCAGTCGTCCGCCTCAGATGCTACAATTAGGACAAAGTAGTATTTATCCACGATCCACTCAGATTGTATTACAAATAAATATAATTGTAGAATAAATCTCTATATTTCTGTATTTAACGAAACATGCTTTACTTTTTGATAGTTAACTCCTGTTTTCGTGTTATCCAATAATTTAATAGCTTCCGCTCTCTCTGCCTCTTCCCATACATCCTGCATTTTATCTCCGTTTAAGCACTCTGTTCTCTCTCAATACCTGAGCCCGCCACTCATTCTTTCTTCCTAATATCTCTTCCTCAGACAATACCTCCTCCACCATTTTCAGCTACTCATTTGTTTTTCTGTCGAGTTAACTTACTTTTTACCAATATTTTTTTATTTCGTTTCATTTAAGAACGCTAAAAGTATTTGCATAATTATACACTTTAAAAAGAGGAGATAAGAATAGGCGATTTATGTATTAAACGTATATTTAAGAATAGGTTTAAGTTTTGATTTTTAGTTCAGTTAGCCGTGAAATTTGATCGGAAGTGATAGCGTTACAGCGTGTTTCGTGATTAATGAACTAAGCCTAGAAATTTGGTAGAATTCGATAGCTGGCTACTGCTGAATAGAAATTTCTTCCATTGCTTCATTCGTCTCTGTGTTAGTTTCTTGTAAGCGTTGGCCATACGATGTATATATTTTTTAATAACCTATTGCTTTATTAAACTGTGGATTATTTTAATGATTTTTTCCCTTAATCAAACAAATATTTTTCAAATTTTCGTAGAAGATGTTTCACAGCAAAACATTAGCCAAGGTTACTATAATACAACATTTCAGTAACCTTCTTAACACATTTCTGTTTGCTCCATTGGAGTTTTATATATCATCAGAGTAGTTTTTCGCTTTTTCCAGTTATCTATATCTATGATGCGTTCGGTGCGATAAGCTCGAAATACCGTGAAGTAAGAAAAATGTCAATGATAATTATTGATAGTGCGATCGTCGAACTCGTTTTTACTGCTCTTTGATATCCCAACGTAGAAATCTCTCAAGCAAGGTTTACAAAATTTTATTTACATTACTTATATTTAATTTATGTCAAACTTTTTCGCAGTTTTATAGCAGTAAATTTTACATTTCCTATAAATAGAAAAGGCAATTAATATAACTTGCGAGTAATCTCGGAATGAATAGCATTTTTGATGATTGAAATAGGTTAGTAAGTTAAGTATGAAATGAGGGTGATGTAATGTGCACTTCTTCAAAAAAATTTGCCACAAGTACCTCCAGAAGATTTGCAATGGCTATAAATACTTAAGAAAAATATTTCAAAGTAACGAAGTTTGAAAAAATATTTTTGATCTCTTTCGAAGCGAGGAGCTTCCCAAGTGACGAGTCGAAAGGAGGAGTTAAAAATCGGTTTTCGGAAATAAAGCAGAGTCAAATGAATCGTTAACAAAATATCGAGTACCAATAGTGTTAACCGTTTCACCTATTTTAACGTTAGTAACGTTTAAGTAAACGTTACGAAAGTGCTTCAAATCTTCTTCTTAAATTTTCAGCGATTTCAGCTTTATATTTGCAATGTTTCCGAAGCAAAGTGTTCGTCCCGTACCTCAACAATCACAGAGCCCCCGCAGTTCGATGTACCCAAACAATTTTCAGGTTAGGGAAAATCACGGAGGAAAAAACCGCCGTCGCGCAACTCGCTCGCATTCGCCGGAGAAACGGAGGAGATAGGAAGGAGCGACGCGTGCGAGCTCACGCTTCAATACTCTTCGCACGCCTCCGCAATCTAATGTCCGCAATGGAATCGCTGGAGTGAATAAAGTCGGAAGATGCTCTACTTTCACCATCCCACATCCATGAAGCGGGACTTACCTCGCCTGAGGGAGGAAGTTGATAAAAGGGGAAGGGGTAGGGAACGCTTTGAGGAGGAGGGGAGAGGTTGAAGTAACCCTCCTTTCCATTGTCTCCAGACTCGGGGAGAAAAATAAATCAACCCTTTAGTCTCGGACTTTCCAGAGCGTTTCTTTGCCTCTCGTCCATTCCCGCCTGTGCTTCGAGACAAGTGCTCTTCGCGTCTCCCCCACCCCGTCCCTCCCCCCCATTCCCCCTCATTACTCACTCCTCTACATCAGCCCCTTCCCCCTTCCGATCCGCAAATCCCTATCCTTTCATCCTATTTCCTCCCTCCACTCACGAAAATTTCTCCTTTCACTCCTTCCACGCTCCTTCCAGTCTAAATCGTACCTTGCTCAGAGCCCCCCCCCCCAAATCCTTTCCCCCTCTCCCCTTTCTTCTTTCACCCCTTTCCCGCCTCACAATCTTCCCAAATGCTCCCCTAAACTGGGTTACTTTGATCCACGGACGACGCATCCCTCACCTCCCGACTCCAGTCTCTTTCTCTTCGCCCATCCCATAAACATCCTCTCCCTTCGCTAACTCTTTATCAGCCATCTCCTTTCTCTCGTCCTTTTTCTATGTCATCCGTACGCTTTCTCTGCTTTCCCCAGATTCGTTTTTCTTCCACATTCTCGTATATTCCGTCCATTCTCTTTACCAGTACCTTCAAGTTTGTCCTAGTAATTTCTCGATTGCTTACGTGTAAACTTATATATTCTATTGTGCATAAAATAGATTTTTACGTTCAGATATTTATTGTACATCTTGATTGTAATTTATAATTTTTGTAACTATTCATGCTTCAATTTTGTTTCTTCTCCTGTAAATTTTGCAGGTTTTACAAACGTTTTCTTTTTGGATGTTTTCCTGCGACGGAGAAATTTTTCTTTGATAGTATTGTTTAAGATTTTTTATGCAAAAATATTCTTTTCTTTCCTGTATTTCAGTTTTCTTATTACTAAAGCTTAGCATTGAGCAACCTCAATGTATCACATGTATATTTTTATATTTGTTCAAATGGGTAAATTTTAAATAGGCATTTTTAGTCCGTTTCGCCGAGTAAAGCCGGTTAATTGTGTTGTATGTATATTAGTTTTTCTCATCCTCAGTCATCTTCTAAGATGCCATATTGTTGAGTAATAATAATAATTTTATAATTTGCTTTGGGATCTTCCCATGAAGCAGAAAAAAATAAATGCAAAGATAATACAAAAGAAAAAAACACAAAAATTGCTCATCAGCATTAGACATCAATATAAATAACGGGGGAGGAATAAACATGAGTATGAAATGCAAAACAAAACAATTTTTTAAACATTTGCAGTTCAAAGATGAATGGGTTCAATTATACGTTATAGTTGCAGTCAGTTCCGGGTTAAGTTCCTTTTGGTGTCTAGAACGTGCGAAATGACCTTAGGTGCTACAAAATGCTTCTGCTAACACAATTCCCTCGCTATCTATCTGTCTATTCGACTTCTTTCCTTCTACATTTCTTTCCCTTTATCTGCATTTTCTCCTTTCCCCTCTTCCACGTCAATCGTATTTTTATCTCTTTAGTTTCCCTTCATTCCTATTTTTCTATTTTTACTATCTGTTTCTCTCTTCCCTCCTTAAGCCCTCATTCTTTCTTCTTCCCGCTTCTATTGTTATTTCCTCCTCTTTATGGTTTGTACCTGTTTCCTCTTTGCTCCTCCCCCTCCCTGTCTTTCGACTCTTCTCCTCACACCCTCAGTTACGCTTCTCCCTTTGCTCTTTTTCCCCGGCGTCGTACATTCTTTTATAAATTGCGTTCACTCCGTATTTTATATGAAAGGACAAAGTATAATTCGTGTTCTCACGTTGCAACGTTTTTGAACTGCTCGCAAAATCATTCACGGGATGAAGTTTCGTGTAATATGAACGAGAGATTGAGTTTTCGACAGCATTTATTTAGGCAGAAAAAACACTCGTGGGTAAATTTCTGGAGAGTGGTATCACATTAAGGTTTTACAGGATTTTATTTTTGAAGTTTTATAATATTTCCGCAGAGCCATGTCACTAAAATTCCGAGCCATCTATATACGAAAAGTTTATGAGAATAAACCGATGGTGTAATACTGAACTATTCGTACGTTGCATTACTTGTAAATATCATCACGACCCCACTGGGACGTTTAGCTGTAATTTTTAAAGCACCGCGACTTAAATTGTATGTCGTATAAAATTAATCGTCACGCGTCAGGAAATTAAAATTATATAAAATATTTAGGAACCAACACTTATATAATACAATAATATAGCAATTCTGATTATCGAATAAAGAAACTTCCTTTGAATCGTGGCGCGTGTAAGTTACGAAAGAATTCAGTACGAATGAATATACAGTATATTTTTTATATCTGAAGATATATCTTTATCTAAAAATATTATTTTTATGCTAGCTTGGTCTTTTCTTTTCATCGATTGATCTCGGAAAATGCGGGTGAAAAGTGTGTATCTACAATTTTACGTACTATCTCAATTGGTAAATATGCTTGAGTTCCATTTATAAAAGGGTTTCTGAGCGAGATCCCGGGTACGATTTAATTTTATGCATTTTTCCTCCACCTTTGACACTCTGGTTTTTAGTTCACCGATGTTTGGAGTTTTTATTCCGTTTCAGCCATTGGAGCGATTATTTTTATGAATTTAGATTGAACTCAATAGATGCTGTATCCTTGATTCATAGAGGAAATGCAGAAAAAAATTCGTTGCCTTGTCAAGCATTCTAATATTTCTCGTTTAAACGAAGGTAATTTTAATCTATTTCGATGACCGTCGTTCCTCTTTTTCGTAGTCGATACTCAAAAGGAATATTTTCCAATGGGATTCTCTTCACCGCGAATAAGAGGTTTCCGTATCGAAAATGGCATTCCTTACTTTTTGTTAAATTTTGATTCGTGATATTACAAATTCCTAATTTTTGCGAAATCAGTTATTTATATCTAAGCCTATCTTCAAGGAAATTTGCGAAATTCATAAAAAAATATACATTACAGTTACAGATCAGCGATATCTTATTTCGTACACTAACTAGAACGTGTATGACAATAAATAGTCCATTTTAAGAACTGGAGTCGACGTTAGAGAGCTTTCGCATGTTTATCGACTAAACTTTGATTTTCCATATTTTTTTCGTTGAAAGGTTTTTCTAAGTTTCCGCGTTCTTCCCTCTGAAGTAGAGGGGAGATTTTTTCCCCTGTCCACTTATACATTGTTTTATACTAAAATTGCTTCCACAATAGGTACTTTAATACTTTTTCAAAACATATATTCAACTGAGGTTTGTACTTACCTTGTTATCTAGTACTTTGAATTTTACGATTCTTTACGAAAACTTTTTTGTTTCTGTATTTTCAGAATGTATTATGTTCCATGCTTAACCTTTCATATTTCACCTTGTAATTGAGGGTTCTGAAATAATGAGTTAGAAACTTTGTCATTTGATCTGAGAAATTAAAGTATTAAAGGGCATATAAGTTTTTGTAATATTTCCTGTGTATATGCCTATTTAATTACAATACAAGGGTTTCTTTTGTATTTGCATTGCAGAAGGAACGTCTTCATCGGGCGAAGTTAGGACAGTTAAGTTCTATCTTCCATTTAACACTATTTAGATAGTAACATTTTTTGCGTTCGCACGAAGCTCTTCATCTCTCTGGGCCATTTACTCCTTGATGTCCCTTTACATACAATTTTTTCGTACAATGGATCCAACTTCCTTATTCTAAATAGATTTTCTTGGGAACTCATATCGAATTCATATCCCAGGGTAATATCACGGAGATATTCGTTATCTACTGAACAAGCCTTACTTACCTTTCTGCCTTTTTAATTCCTTCAAAAGTTAAATTTAATCATTCTCCGTTTTAGATTAATTTGCAAAACCTACTTATTGACGATATCTTCTAAATTATCGATGTAATTGCTATTAATTGATTTTTTGTGAATGACTTATTGTTATCTCCTATTTATTTTCGTATCTTTCATCTGCTTTTTTGAATCTTATGCAACTGTCTTAGAACTATTTTAGGTATATATGTTTGGTAAGTGAATAAATATTTCCTCTTTTATGAGCAAAAATTTGATACAAAATTAGGATAAAAGAAAATAGGTTTGATTCGTCTTGGTAATAATCTCTTTGTAGACTTCTTAACTTTTTATTGGCCCGAGATGGTGTCCTTATTTAATTAATGAGCTGATGAACTTTTTTAATTATAAAATCATTCGTTGCATTGTAATCCGTCGATAGAAATGTCATATATTATGTAATCTCAGGGTGGTTGTTTTCCTTTTCTCCTGAAAACGTTCGTAATGTTAACTAGTTGGTATTAAGAAATAAGTTCCCCTTAAGTTTGCGCAAGATTTTATGTACAAAAATAGCTAAACAGATGTGCAGTGAAATCATGAAGGGAGCAGTCATTCTTATAGGAATTTTCTGTTAATCAAATAACTTTATCCGCAAGATTTTAAGTTTTTCGTTTGAGAATATTTTACCTGTACGCAGGGTATGCTCTGAAATCGAGCTAACTCAAGCTGACTTCTTAAGGAGGCGACCATTTACCATTTTTGTTTATGATATGAGACAGGATTTTATGTTTATGATGTTAGGCAGGACTTTATAGCTTTCCTCAAAAAGCAGTGGCTTTGGAAATATTCAGGATGCCTGCATTTAAGTTGTGACCACAGAAGTTCGTCGTAAATTCCTGATGTTTGCATACCTCAATGTTACTCGGATCTAACTTAAGATAGAAAAAGCAAAGCGTGCTTAAGTTCACAGATTTGGACATAAATACATTTGGAAATGAATGTAAAAAATTTCTATGCGTAAATTACATTACATAGAGATAAGCTTAGAATACACATTAAATACTTAAATCCTTTGTGGAGGAATTTTACCTAGTTTGCGACAAACCATTAGACAGATGATAAATCCCTGTTATGTATCTAAGCTTGAAATAGTCTTTCGTAATACCTCGGTTTAAAGTTTAAAATAGGTATCTATCGGCTGCTTTTCAACCTTCTCCCAATAATGTGAAAGAGTTAATTCTTTTCCGAGATAAAGAATAATGTCAAGTTTGGCTTTCTATCTGAAAAAGTTAAAATAGGAATAGGATTTATGATATAGCTCAAGAGGAAGTATTGGGATTGTATTACTCAAATAGACAAAGGAATATTTATTAGAAGGTAATTGTTTGGCTTTCCATTTTTAACCCGAAGTTAGAAAGTTATGTAAATAATGATTCTTACTTTGGTAAGCTCAGCGCAATGGAATCAGGTAATTTTTCATTCTGAAATGTTACGGGTAAGCAGAATCTCCAGTTTTCGGAATTTTTACGTGGAAATAAGTTTCTTCTCTACTCGCCGCCAAATAGGTATATGGTGAAAAGTTCGATTTAATTTGAAATATTCTCCGAGAATTAAACAGAGAAAGTAGTAGTTCGTCGTGCGTACGTTGTAGTCATTTTTCGTAGGTGGTTAAACATAAATTAACTACACACAAATAACATACACATATCCAAACTATGATCAGTCTTGATGTAAACGGAACGGATAGCATCCAAAGCAATATATTCTAAAAGATTGGAGCTAAGAATATATTTTTGATCCAGAACCGAGAAACATCACCTTAGATTGGAGATGCCTGCTGCGGAGCACAGCATCACAAGCTTCAAGAGCAGTCTTAAGGTTCCATCGCCTCGTAGACTTCACACCGAACAACCGCCGCTTTCCCTCGCTTAACATTTTATAGGCACGGAGCATTGTCTCGAAAAGAGATGCTCTCCTTTCTTCCGAATACGCCGAGAGACAAGGAGAGCTGAGGGACGCAGTAAAAGGTGAAATGGAAGTTGGTCTTAGGAAGAGAGACATAAATTCGTAGAGACAGGCTAGGTGGAGAAGGGAGTATGCGTATTCAGAGGAACGCGATCGAAAGCCTGAAAATAGTTTGACCCCTAGAATCAGTTTGGATGGAAAGGCGGAAGGCTGCGAAGTAACGAGCAAAGGTCAGGGGGCCTCGCTCCTGCTTTACTTATTTATAAAGTAACCTCCAGCCGTTTTCCCAGCTGCATTACTATTAGATAAAGTCTGAAATATTCCGAGCTTTGAGCCACTCGCGGCTTGCAAGTGGTTGAACGGGGAACGGGGCAATCTTCACGCCTTTCCTCTTGTGCTCCTCTCATTTCCTTTTTTTCCTATCGCCCTGCTCTGGAATCGATCTCGGGGCCACCCGTGAGATTCTCACGGCCTACGCTGGCTCGCCAATTTCCAAAAGCCTTGACTCTGATCGAAAAGGAGTCGAGATGCGAAGGAGTCGATGAATGTGTGGGAAATTGGACAGAAGTTGAACAAAAAGAGAATGGTAGGGAAGGCGATTCGAGAGGTTGAGGGAGGTCAGAGGTTAGAGGTGAAAGGGAAAGATAAATGAAGGTATAGGAGAAAGGTAGGGATCGAATGTTGATGAGGGAGATGATTAGTATTTTATACTACCTAACGGCTTGATCAGGGAATCAAAAGCATATAATCAGGGAGAGCCATTCAGCATTTCGAATGGATGTTTTTATAACAAGGAAAAGGTACGTTCATCCGTGAATAAGTTTGGTTCTCAGCGATAAAAGGGTGGATGGATCAATCACGTCAAGCTTACAATCCGTAATTTGTTATGGCGGTCGAGATTTATGCATCCGTAATGCGTGACTCATCTAAGTGTTTTAGTAGTTTATTCAATAATTTTCATATTTAATTCATTAGTAAATTTGTAGCTCTTCTCTTATGTCATGTATCTAATTTAGTTTTCTCTCTCACACTCATCTCCTAAATTCCATATCCAATGTTTCTATTCTTCATTATTCCGCGATTGTCCATGTGCATATTTTGCTTTCGTAAAGTATTAAATACATCACTATAACTTCTTAATATATAAGCTGTCTCTCTTGTCGTTCAATACTTTTAAGTCTTATTGATTGTTTCACAAATTACGTGGCATATATATTATTTGCTGCGATTGTATCTGGCACTATTTTCAAATTAACCAAACACTGCCTGTAAATAATGAATTTTTCTCAAATGGCATACAGGAGATTTCTGAAAGGGGAAACTATGTTATTATTATTCACTTGATTGTGTCTTAAATGTTACGTAATTATAAAAGTTCTCAATATCATGCAGAGCTGTGGATTTATTGATAGAGATACGTATTTGGATGCATGATATTAGCTCATATTGTATCTTGCATGGCTCTGACGGTTTCCTCAAATAGGATTGTAGGCAGTCGCCACTTCATTGTGCCAACCGCTGTTGTTGATATTGGAAGGAATTTCGATTATGATCTTCAAAGTAAGGAGACATGAAAAAATCCTATATATTCCGCCCAATAGGCAATTGATCGCAAATATAGTACATGGCCCCTGTCTTCAGCGAAACGCAATGCATAGGGTGAGTGTGGGTGGATAGCGTAGTATTGAAAGATCCCACGACTTTTCCTCTATGATTAGTCCTGAATGGCTAAATGGGTGATGTAGCTCACCGGCTTTAATCCAGGGTCCTGATGAATTAGAGGAGTAGCTTAAATTGTGAGGCTGCGAATTTCTTTTAGAGTAGCCTATTTATTAGGAGAGGAGTAACTGGTAAATGGAACACGCATCCCTTGTAATTATTATCTTAAGCTATCCTTTGGAAACAGTGCTGCTGGAGTATGTCTAATCCAGTCATGTATCTCTTCTATTGAGACGATCACTCTAAATTTAATAGAAAATAAAACTTTTTCATTAATGAAAACTATCGGAAATACGCCTATATCCTCATCTACATAAACACCAAGCCGCCTTTCTGCGTGTGGCGGTGGGACACGCCTTTGTACTAGTCGTTAATTTAGAATAAGATCGCAACTTTCACACTATTTTACATGTTTCATCATGTTTCTATTTATCGTCATCGCGGAAAATGAAATATTTCTCGTTGAATAAAATGGTAAGGATTGGATGAGAAGGCAAAATAGTTGTTTTGAGAGAATAATTCTTACCAATTTCCTCTAAGAAGTCACTTAGTTATTTGCCAGTATTCTTAGAAAGGGTGTTTCATAGAATGTAATAAGTGTGAGAGAAGTACATCGCAGTATTTCCGTCTCTTTACGATGAATAAGGATGAGACCTCATAAAACGATTTAAAAATCAGAAGAGGCAACTTAAGTTAAAATTAAGACTGAGATGCTTTGTCCAAGAATTTTCAGCTCCAAATGCTCTTAATAGATAAAAGCAGGCACATGAATACTTTGTAGAGAGCTTTGTTATAAAGAGTATTGGAAATTTTGTCTTGAGAAGCAGCATCGTCAAGGAAACCTCTTTAGTAATAATATTTCGATTTAGGATTAATATGAGAATGAGGAAAATCTGAAACCTTTCCGCTCTTTCAGGAAAAGATAAACCTTTGTATTCCTTTTCATAAATGTCTTACATAGGAAAGGTGGAATTCAATTTCTTTTCATTTAGTTTCGCAAAACATGGAAAAGAAACTCAAGTAGATTATCCTCGAGTATCATTATTTTGCCGAAATAGTCTAGCGTCGCGTTCTCGACCTCAATATCAAAGTATTTCGATGTAAAATACTTTTTGGATTCGAGAGCTAACCCAGATTAGGTGACTTATTCAGCAGTACATGGTTATCGATAATTAAAAAACACGGTCTCATTCCTACTTGAAATAAATCTCAGGCATGTTAAAAGGTCAAAGAAGTGAAGAGCGCAAATCTAGAGGTTGCTGGCACCAATTAAAAATTAAATGGTTTTTTTATTAAATAAAGCTATATATAATAAAAATGAATGGTACAGTTCCTCAGTTTTTGGTTTTTGGTATGGTTTGGTCGGATTAAAAATGAGTATTCTGTACTATTAACTCTCTGTGAATGAGTTGACAGATGAGATTTATTTCTAAAAAGGTATTGATTCTAACCAAGGGTTCCTCGAAATTATCATATTTTGTGAATTCCTCCCAAAACTTCTGAGTTTTCCTTTGCATGTATTAGTTTCAAGTAACTTAACAACTCACTCTGTAAATCATCAAAATGTGTTTTTTCGGAACAGCTCTTCCGCAGTATTTTAATAAATACATTGTTGTGAAAGTTACTTATGCTGAGAGTCTTTTCAATGATACGACGGACTTTTTATTCCCGAAAATATTATTTTCAATTGTTGCCGTGACCGCATATTGATAACTGTGTTTTTATAAATTTTCTTTCGATTGGTTTAAGATATACAATAGATATCTATATAAGTGCTCTCCAACTGTCTTACGTTGAAATGAAAAACAAATTATTCTCTTACTATCAAGTTCTGGGAGTCAGGATGAAACAGCAAATGGAAGTTCGAGGATAGCGGTAAACTGAAGGGGTAAGAAAGAAGTAGCGGATTTTGGGATTTGCTGGAAATATGTATGAGGAGAAATGACGGAAAGAAGACGAGAATCAAAAAAGCATAATGGAATCGGATATATATGGTGGTTAGAATACAATTGGTTACAGTTGAAACGAAATGAAAGAATACGTTTTGCAGTTAGTACAAAAGAAATTTGCAGTGGTTGCATATGTTCTCGGAATGTATGTCAAAGGGAAACTGAACATGACCAAAACGTGAAATGGCGGGCAATAGTCGAACGGGTAGCGCGTTTGTCTTTGGTAAAAGCGGTTACAGGTCCTTTTGAGGCCAATATGTGGAAATAGACCTCAACTGTCGGAGAACTTTAAATGCTACTTCTTCTAATATTGATGAAATGAGTAAAGAGATGAAACAGCGCAAGGACATAAGAACATAGTTACGATAAATGTAGAGTATTTTATCAGTTCAACAATTGCTAAATTATATTGCTAAAAGATTAATAATATTAATAATTTTGTCTTTATTTATTGGGCTTATTTTAGTTAAAGATGACCAGCCTTACAATGAACCCAGAAATGATTCCTTACGATAAACACAAACGATTGGGATTGGTAAAGAAATCCAATAATCAGGAGTAGGTTTTATGTGGTAAAGCATCTCAGGAGATGAGAAATTAGGTTTAGAGTTAAATTAATGTGAATGGGTTGGTTGCGTAGAGGAGGCAAATGAAAAAATTGTAACTGGGGATTGTCGCAAACCCCCAGTTCTAATGTCATACTATCCGTAATGTGGCACGTTTCCGTTTTTTTAAATCTATTAAAAAAATATCTGGTGAATCTTCAAAAGCAGCTTGCTAAACTTTAAGTGCATTCACTTATTTCAGTATAAATAAATTAGTAAGTTTGCATATTTGTATATGGCTGTTCTCCTAAAAGCTTGAGAAATTGAGATCACTTGGTTTTAAATTTTGGTCATTACTAAAATTTCGACACCCAGTAGAAAAATGACTGCTTTTACAATCTTTGAAATCAGTCCAGGTTCGATCCCTTTTTATTAAAAGGGCCTTTATAAGATTGCTCTTAAATGTCCACTTTATCCCATGCAGTTTCTTTAACAAAAAACATTATCCCATGAGTTTCTCTAACAAAAATTAACTACGAATTCTGACTTTGTGACATCGAGATGAGCATCATTAAAAATAAATTTATTGAAGATTCTTAACGAAGAATAAAATTATCGAAGATTCACCGTCAGAAATTGTTCGCAATCTTACGGGACGCAGAATTTGGTGACATACCATAATTCTCTGAAAAACCCTTCATTTTAATCGTTGTTATCTTGACGACAAAAGCGATTGATGAAGTCTAGTTGGTTTAGTTTCTCCCTGTGCTCAGTAAAAGTAAAATTAGACTTAACACAATTTTACGATTACATTTCGCCGTCACAAATGACAAATTTCAAAACTTCACACCGAATGCTTACAATCAGTAGATGAAATGTATATTTTGCATTCACATATGCTCCAAATGCGACTTTTCAGAATTATGTGTAACAACAAAAATTCTCAAAAATTAACCCAACTGATTCGTCTTCTCGTGTCTCCGCCTTATACATGCCCGGCCACAATCATGCGACCAGACCAGAGAAAAAGTTCGCTTAAAAATAGCTCTTATTTGGCAACTTGTTACTTTATTATTAAATATTTTCACCAACTATACATAATTTCACCAACTATACATAATTGCACTCAATGCTTTACAATATAAAAGTTCAGCATCATTGTGGGCGGTAGACGAAACTGACAAATAGCGAATACGGGTTTCCGATTATAGTCCTCCCGACGCACGCTGCCACAAAATTCACTTAAAACACGTGTACATGAATCGGATACTCCTAACAAATCTCGCGAAAGCGTTTTCATTTATTCATAAACAGGATCTTTATGCTTAGTGGTTTCATATGCTAGCACATGAATGGATCATTTAATGATTGATGATGACTCGCGTCGGCTACAGAAAGCGTGCAAGAGTATTCTCATTGAATTCGAGGCGTTGAGTTGGTGGGCGCGTGTGGTGCGCGTGCAGTCGCCGAACACAATGGGAGCGCAAATGACGTGATCATGACGGGATCGACAGCTTGGAGGTAGTCAACTGATATGATGATTCGAATTGCGGAGAATATCATATAATGGGCCGCGTGAGGATATTAACGCTACGTTCAGGAGCATTTCGTACGAACGTGGAGCATAAATAGTCGAATTAATATTCTTATGGAATTGGATTCGCGTGATTAGAGAGGATTGGATTTTAATGAGGTAATTTATACGCTGCGGCTGCAAGTTCGACAAGGAAGTGGAGCTCTGACAGCTAAGCATCAATTTCTGAGCGAAGTTTGAATCGTTGGTTCCTGATGGAGAGTTGGGAGATTTTAACGAAGTTTACTAGAGGTTGCTGGCACCAATTAAAAATTAAATGGTTTTTTTATTAAATAAAGCTATATATAATAAAAATGAATGGTACAGTTCCTCAGTTTTTGGTTTTTGGTATGGTTTGGTCGGATTAAAAATGAGTATTCTGTACTATTAACTCTCTGTGAATGAGTTGACAGATGAGATTTATTTCTAAAAAGGTATTGATTCTAACCAAGGGTTCCTCGAAATTATCATATTTTGTGAATTCCTCCCAAAACTTCTGAGTTTTCCTTTGCATGTATTAGTTTCAAGTAACTTAACAACTCACTCTGTAAATCATCAAAATGTGTTTTTTCGGAACAGCTCTTCCGCAGTATTTTAATAAATACATTGTTGTGAAAGTTACTTATGCTGAGAGTCTTTTCAATGATACGACGGACTTTTTATTCCCGAAAATATTATTTTCAATTGTTGCCGTGACCGCATATTGATAACTGTGTTTTTATAAATTTTCTTTCGATTGGTTTAAGATATACAATAGATATCTATATAAGTGCTCTCCAACTGTCTTACGTTGAAATGAAAAACAAATTATTCTCTTACTATCAAGTTCTGGGAGTCAGGATGAAACAGCAAATGGAAGTTCGAGGATAGCGGTAAACTGAAGGGGTAAGAAAGAAGTAGCGGATTTTGGGATTTGCTGGAAATATGTATGAGGAGAAATGACGGAAAGAAGACGAGAATCAAAAAAGCATAATGGAATCGGATATATATGGTGGTTAGAATACAATTGGTTACAGTTGAAACGAAATGAAAGAATACGTTTTGCAGTTAGTACAAAAGAAATTTGCAGTGGTTGCATATGTTCTCGGAATGTATGTCAAAGGGAAACTGAACATGACCAAAACGTGAAATGGCGGGCAATAGTCGAACGGGTAGCGCGTTTGTCTTTGGTAAAAGCGGTTACAGGTCCTTTTGAGGCCAATATGTGGAAATAGACCTCAACTGTCGGAGAACTTTAAATGCTACTTCTTCTAATATTGATGAAATGAGTAAAGAGATGAAACAGCGCAAGGACATAAGAACATAGTTACGATAAATGTAGAGTATTTTATCAGTTCAACAATTGCTAAATTATATTGCTAAAAGATTAATAATATTAATAATTTTGTCTTTATTTATTGGGCTTATTTTAGTTAAAGATGACCAGCCTTACAATGAACCCAGAAATGATTCCTTACGATAAACACAAACGATTGGGATTGGTAAAGAAATCCAATAATCAGGAGTAGGTTTTATGTGGTAAAGCNTTTCAAATCGTGATATTTTTCATCAATTTTAGTTTTCAGTGCCATCTTCATTTAATATCTATCTCATTTCACCTTAGTATGCTTTGATAGTTAACAAAATTAATTAGTTCCAGTAGTAGCTCGCGCAGCATTCTAATATACCAAGGTTTAAACAATACATTATTTACTTTAAATACAATTATTTTTAACGAAATTTTCGTTACATTTTGCGATGACTAATTTCTTTAATTTTGGTAATACCTTTTAGCTATCAATATACCATCTCAAATAAAGGACTCGACGATCCAATTTTTAATTACAAGTAAAATTTTACTTATTTAAAGGGTGAAATGACGCTCATATGAGATTGCGGTTTGACCTTCCGCAAACACGAGAGTTAATAAATTTTAGTTTGATGTAATGAAAAATGAAGCTGAAATTCCTCCATTCGATCATTTCCGAGGAAAGCTAACGTACACCGCATTTTTTCGGCGCGAATTGAAAAATTTTGTTTGCGACATGCTATGTAAACGGACTCGTCGAACTCGATTGGCACGCTTAAATTCTATCTTTTCGGGGAATCCAAGTATTGCTTTGGAAATGTTGCACCCATGGCAGGAAATATTTTATTTTTCAAACCTGAAGTGTGCTCCAGCAAACGAGACATAAAATGTTTCCCAGAATTGATCATCGAAGTAGCATATTTTTCGCATGATTGGTAAATTCATTTCCAATAAGGCGTTTCGCAAATTAATATACTGCTGTATTCGGATTTTTTCTGTAGGGAATTATTCAGTTCACTGAGTGATAAAATGATAAAATTCTACGTTTCCTAGGCAGCGTTTTAACTGATTTAGATTCAAAAGAGATTATTTTATGTTCGGTGAAAGCTAATCTGACTTAATAGCAGAATAACTTTGCTACTTTAAGGTTTAAGATGTGTCACAGATTTTACTAATTTTATTTAATTAANCGGTTGAAACCTGAATATATCTGACTCGGTTGATATCTGAATATATATTGTGAGTCACAGAGATGTATAAATCCTTAGAATTATTACTTAGTGACCCATAGGATTATTACACTATTCTATTCTTTGAATGTTAAGGTATTTTATTCTGTTTTCTCAAATTTGTTTCAGTTTATATTTTACTCCGTTCATGAATTTTTCACGTGGTAAATTATTAGTATTATTTATTCTTAGGTAAGGCGAGGTAAGGCCAAAATAGCCCCTCTTCTACCTAACCTCTGGAGATACTACATGGTATTACTGATAATATTACATTAATAACTAAAAATAATTTACAAAAATTAACTTAAATCTAAAAAAAAAACAAAATCAAAAATCTCAATAATCTGACAAACACAAGTACAAGAAAAATACTACAAACAGTATATACAAATTGTAAATATAAACTAATACATATAACTAGATATAGATAAGTATAAAAACGAAGATTTGGGATGTGGGGAAAAACTCCTCAACTGAAGGTTTATAGAGAAAACCCACGATGCGGGAAAACACTCGCACTAGAAGGGGGCCGAAAAAGAACCACGAAAATACAGAGGTAATAAATACACTATATGAAATGGGTGATAGAGGTAATATTCAACAAATTTGTATCGTGACGTGTTATGGTGTGTCGGCACATGCGTCCCTCATTGGATGTACTAGTATGTGTAAAGGAGTAACTCTGAAAAAGGAGGAAAGAGAGAGAGAGAGTAATTGATCTATAGAATAGGTGAGTAACTAATTAGTCACATATGCTTAATATGAAATACGGCAATAACAAAAATGATAGAAAGTATGAAACGAAAGATATTTACGTCGATTAGAATGAAATGAAAGAAATTTAAATTAGATCGTTGGAAGTGAAAGTAGGGCTGTTAAATTAGAGTAAAGGAAATCGATATTTCAATCAATTTTCAAATTGATCAGTATTAGTATCTACTTTTTATATTAGTTTATATAATTATTCAGGATATTCAGTGCTTCACCCTGACTAATCATGATTTTCAATCAATTGTGCTGGGAAAGAACCATAGTAATTAAAAAAATACTCTTTCAAATCGTGATATTTTTCATCAATTTTAGTTTTCAGTGCCATCTTCATTTAATATCTATCTCATTTCACCTTAGTATGCTTTGATAGTTAACAAAATTAATTAGTTCCAGTAGTAGCTCGCGCAGCATTCTAATATACCAAG
>KZ308511.1:107484-130495 GCA_000376725.2 Ladona fulva
TTTCGTCACATTTACCGACAATACGCCTAATGAAACCGAGTTTTCTAGTTGCTTTAGCACAAATGTTACGGATGTGCGTGCTCCAGTTCATGTTATTCGTAAGAGTGATTCCGAGATATTTTACCGAGTCCACTACTTTAATTACTGTTCCGCTAATACTGTACGATTTATTCTGCCGCAACTGTTTTCTTTCGAAAAAATTTACTACGGAGCATTTGCTTGTGTTTAGGTCGAGTTGCCATTTTTCGCACCACCGTTGAGTACGAACTAAGTCGTTTGCTAGGGATTCCCGGTCTTTCTCGCTTGATATTTTTCTATATATAACTGTGTAATCCGCAAATACATCATCGGAATAATCTTGAGCCAATTTCCTCAGTTACTTCTTTACTATCACTTTTAACAGATAAAATAGTAAACTGCAAGAAAAAATGAGGCCCAGTGATACTCTTAGAAGCAATAAATTCGCATCGGAAGTTGCAGTGTATAATTTCATGGGCATCGAAAAATTTTTATATCTTAATTTGCATTTAGTGAACGTAGGAGAGCTCTATATGAGGTATTACTGGGAATTTATATTAGGGTACTGATAAAATCGTCTTTTTGTATCGTGCTGGGTATTGCGTGAATTAGAAGTTATTTAATCAATCAATATTTATAGGAGTAGAACAATAAAAATACAATACAAACTTCCTGTTGTTACAGCTGCAAACTCGGAAATGCTTTCGCCTGATTGCCACTAACAGGAGAAAATTAATGTTTGATGATGAATTGTTTCATCTATCAGATGAATTGTGAAATCATCGAATTAATCAGCCATTGAATGATTTCAAACACATCCTCATTTTTCCCAGGTGCTTCTTCTGGCCCAGGGTTCTGATCTTCCGCTTGGAATATCCAATATACCTCCGGTATTGGTTAATAAGTCCAAATTGATGCTCACTCTACGATGGCCATGTTCAATATTTGAGTACGGTTATGCATCCACCGAAAGGGCAGCGGAATCTCTGATTCTCTTTAACCAAACAAGGATTGATTAAAAGGCGACGAAGGACTGTGCACGTTTTACTTACTCTCTGTGTCTGATCAGCTTAAAAACTTAATATAAGATTATAAGTTTTTTCGCCACCGTAAATATCTTGACTATTTTGACTAAATGTCTTCCAAACAGCTTTGTTTCGTATGAATTAATAATTTATTGCGTAGCATTTGACAAATATGTGGACCTTGAAATTTCTTAGTCATTTTACAGCAGCACAAAAGCTTTAGGGTTATTTTATTTGAAAGAATGCAAATGGAATTAAAGCGTGAACAATTTCGATTCAGAACGATACGGATATTACGAATACGTCGAATCGTTCACACGAATAGAATGTCATGAAAATAAACAATTTCGTAACGGGAAGTGTGAGTGAGTATGGATTAACTGACTCCACTGAAATAAAATCCCGCGATCCCGCAGGAAGTTTGCAGGCCGGCGGATTCGGATATCCCGGGATACGTGGATTTTCCAAAAATCCGAATATCCCAGGAGCATTGCCGAGGATCTAAGAAATATAACGTATTCTGAAAATTGTTTTCTCGTACGTTGGCGGATTTGAATCTGGGTGTACTAATAACGATATTCAGGTTCATTATTCGAAGATTGTATCGAATACACTCGTTGTAAAACAACTTTTAACCTCCGTGAAACGTGCAACTTATTTCGTACTTAACCGTGATTTGACGCAGCGACTTATTTTTCCAATTTTCTGTGGTTCACTTAACTCGATTCAGTTTGTCGGCAGATAAACGAACCACATTTAATTTCCGTTTAGTTTTATAGGAAATACTTATTTCCTTAGTATTTTCGCCAGTAATACCACGATGTTCTATAGTTTATTTTTTACGTTTACCTAGCTCCATTTCATCCTATTTCAGTTAAAGTTTGTTAGCTCTGGGAAGCATCCTAGTCTAAGTTTATAATTACGAATTATAGTTCTTGATATGATGCAAACCGGATATTTTATTCCTACGAAATAGAGATTGCTCTTCGAAACTGAATCATGTGTAACTAACTTTTTATTTTATCTTTCCTTTCATTTCTCATGATATATATCGTATAATCAGAACAATTAATTAAATAATGCTTAAAATATTTCCTTCTACAATTTGAAGAACATGTAATATTCTGCATGACATTCTACTCTAGAGTTAAGATGATCGTTAGAAATTTATTTTAAAAATTCTGTAATATGCTTGATTTAAATTTCATAATTAATGCTGTGAGGACGTTTTTCGTATTGTAACACAAAAGCTATAGTTGAATTTTGTCTTAGGAAGACTATTTTGAAAAATTTCAGCACTTTTGAAATTCAGTTATGAGATAGTGTTTCATTCGGAATATAATAAAATGAGAATTAATAAGTTCAAGTGTTTTGTTCTATTTTTGCAATGGATTTTTCGCCTTTCCAGAACTTTTGTAAAATATTTTACCTTGCTTCCGAAGTCTCCCAGCTAAAATTTTTGATCGTATTTTATCGAAGTCCCAGTTGATCGGGTGAGGAATTCGTCTAGATTGAAATCTAGTTTTCAAAAATATTTTTCAAATTCCTCTTCATAGCACTGCTGTTCTCTCGAAAATTCCTAAGGATTTGCAAAAGAAATTTTCTCATCGATATGTTGGAATGTAGCTTGAAGTTGATGTTTAGAGCAATGATAGGTCTTATTCTTTAGATGCTTTACATTTTTCCGAGCTGGCCAAAAAATTCTTTCTCGGGAGAAAAACAATCAAACGTTTCGGGAGAAAAACAATAATCTTGCCGAAGTGCGAACGAGATTCAAACGAACTCATATTTGCATACGTTTGCGGAATGTATTTTGTATTTGACTATTGTTACATACCATATTCTTCCTTGTTGAGCGAAACGTTTTATTTTGCTGGGATAATTGAATTCAAAATGTATCCATTAACATTCATTTTAAGGGTAACTGTTTCCTACATGCTTACTGTGTTTTCTGAATATTAAAAGTGCTGGCCAACATTAAGTGAAAATCATCAGAGATCGTCTAAGCCATAAATTGTAAGCGATCAGGCTGTTAAAAACTTAAGCTGTAATAATTTGTAGCAAGTTGGACCGCCATTTTTGTGAAAACTTGAAAAGTCGCGCGAGAAAGCTAGATATGAAGGTATTTTCCCAATATTCTTTCAACTGCGCGATATCTTGATACTCTCTATTTCCTCTCGGAAATAGTGTATTGGTATTTTCATTAGCTTTTCTTGAAATCTCGAATTTCACTGCTGCTAATTGCCCTGCAGTTTTGCTAGTCCACGCTTTTTCTGTCACTCTGCATGCATTCATGCACAGAAATGAGGAAACTGAATTCATTAGCTCACTTTATCCAAAAAGCCGCCTAAATAGTATTTTAAGCGATTCCAGATTGGCTTTTGAATTTCATCTTCACACGGATCAGGAATGATTTTTGGAAAATCTCGCCATTTTAATCGAAACGTTTTGCTTTTTCCTCCGAAATCACCGACGTCTGAGTTCTCCATTTCCTCATCCCTGTTAATTTCCGAAATGCGAAAAGAAATCGACGAAGACGATAATTCAATAAATTTCACATCCCATTAGTTCGGATAAGCTGTACGAGTTTCATTTTTACCATCTTTGGCTCCTATTTTCCGGGAAGAGGGGAAAAATAGAAGGAAAGTCCCCGACTCAAGGTCTGCGCTCCAATGGGGATTATTTCGGTTGGGTTCCCTTATCTGGGTGTCGCAGTGGAGGGCATGGCAGTGGAGTGGGGTTAGCTCCCTCCTGCCAGCCTCCGCCCTCTGTAAACAACCCTAATACCACTTCCCTTACTCTCTCGCGTTTAACCGTTTTTCTCCCTCTCCGCTACATCCTTTACTTTTCCTCGTTTAACGTTTTGAATATCACGTTTCCTCCAACTTCCTTTCATCCCTTCTCTAGTTCACACCCCCTTCTCGACTTTATTAGTTTTTCTCTCCGTAAATTAATTCGTATAATCTATTCCTTAACTTCCTTCTCTAGCGTCTGCGAAATACCAGCTTTGCCCCATGTTTTCTGCTCAACGTTTTTGGGTCTGCCATCTCGCGCGTCGAAAATGTTTCGCGTTGACCTCGGGTAAACTTCAATTGCGTCAGTCATTTATTATGACCACTAATTTAGTTTAAATTAATCGGATATCGAACTAATATTTCTACACCCTGGACGACAATATTACACAATAAGAATTGGCAAATTGTCTCTATACCTTGTCATTTCGATTAAAAAGACTAATTAAGGAACAACCGCGTTACCGACGGAAAAACCAGCTTACGTTTTAGCGTCATTCACTTTGCGGATAAACGTGTACTAAACATCGAGAAATTGCTTCGAAGTTTATCCTCTCTTGTAGACAAAGGATAAAATTACTACAAATGAACAATCTACAACTAAAAAAAAATGAAATTTCGTTCTTTTCGGCGCAAAAATCTCCTCATTAGTATCAATTATACTCAAAGCAGATGAGTATGTTGGGTATCTGGGGCACGTGCCCAGGGCGCTAGTTCGTTCTTAGGGCAACATTAACATTTTCATGTAACAAAATCGAAACATCCGGAAAAATCACTTATCTTTGGAATCGCCAAAAGTTATATATACCAATTTTAACGATAATAATATTTAAGATACCAAATTATTTTAAATTAATATAAAAGGGAAAGAAATAACTGCACCACCGTAAATTTCCAGAAAAGTGGAAGGATGATGAGAGCTGAAACGTTAAAATTGTTTATGATGAAAATGGTGAAAAAGGTGAAAAATGACGCCGTTTGAAACACTAACCACCTTCGGTAAAAAGGAAAAATTATAAGCAAAGAAACATTATTTGTGATTCATGAAAGCGAAGTTAAAATGTTAATTTTTTGAGTATCTTTCTGAATAGGTTGTTGACCTCTGGGTGACTAAACTTCTCTGGCTATTGAAACAATAGTATATATCATCCCTATACCAACGTAAATAGAATTTCATGAGACTTACATAGGCATAACACCCGGCTGATGTCCTGAGAAGACTTAGTGCATCACCTTCGCAGGGAAAGTACCAGATTATTCTTATATAGACTTTTTTGATAAAATTTGAGATATCAAAATGACTTTTTGAAGTTTTGAAACTGAATCAATTATGGCAGTGTATATGCTATAAGTGTGATGGGAAAGATTCGGTATAAAAAAGGACCGCGCAAATCGACGGGCTCCGCTATTCTTTCCGTCTCCTTTCTCCTTTTCTCATCCTGTATCACTCCTAAATCTCAGTTTTGGAACTCATTCCAACGCTATCCGTCTTGATTCTCCCCTCCATTTGCACTCTCTACACTTCTTCATCAACTAATTTCGGCACAAGTTTCCCTTTCAGTTAGAATGGAATTTCGTGCGATCATGAGAGATAGTATTAATTCTTCCGTAACTCCTTACTCAGTTGGTTATGTCGACTCCATATGAATCCTGCCTTTACGCGCATGAGCATGTCTTCATTATTCTACTATTATTGGAATTTACTCAGCAACTGGAACCAGTCGATCTTTAATTTACTCCAATTAAGGCCTCAGTGAAGATGAAGAATGGGCACGCTGCGTTGGAGAGGAGTCAAGTTCGATACGTAATTTTTCTCAAAGAGGAATGCTGAGAATCTGACTGCTTCCCGCTGGGATTCGGGTTTGTCTTATTTATTTTTGCTTCAGCCGAGAGACTACAAATTAATTTTTTCAAAAAGACCCGTCCCTGTCTTGGAGAGACTTGATTAGTAAAAATGTGGGAAATTAATCTCCATCCTGGGCGTGCGAGTTTTTAATCATTTCGTGCGACGTGGAGCGTAACGTAGCAACTCATTTCGGAGAAGGGTGTAAATTATTGCCCAGGGATGCAAGGCTAATTCAGCTGACTTATACAGATAGGAAAATACCTGTTGCAATTTATTTTTATTCTAAAATTTGGAGATAATCATATTTTAGAACTTACACGCAACCCATGCATAGAAGGTGCTAATTAGCTATTATGAGTACACACATGGAATGCGATTTTGATTTGAATCAAAACGACTCCAATTCAAAGATGATCATAAAATTGTACGAATAAATACATTTTTTAAAGCCTCGTGATTTTGGAGCTTGATTATTAAAGCTATGGAAAGGGTCAATTCTCATGTGAGTTGTTTATTGGATATTTTTACGGAACAATACATTCTGCGATATACAACCGATGAAGGTCTATCATCAGGCACTGGATTTTACCAAATATTTCCAATGCTTTGGTATATTAGTTTGTTTTTAAAATGAGAAAATTACCTCAAAAATATATCTGATGATGATTTCACCCGTTCATTTTTAAGATTTAACTAGTTTTTATTTGTTTATTTATTATAAGTAAATATTTACTTAAATACATCTCGTTATACTATACCTGTTAATTGAATTATAATGTTTATTTTCATTAAATTCCTAAAAGTAGTTTAAAATACATTAGAAAAATTATTTCATACAACGTTTCTGTATTTTGCAAAGCATTTTCACTTTTCCTTTTTATAAATCATTCACGGTTTTGAAGTCCTCTTGGATGGTAAATTTGGCAAATAGTTAATAAATGAAAAAAAAATATTTCCATGAAAATGTTGCTCTGTCGAGAGTCTTAGAAAATTGGAGGTGGAATTTTTGAATATTTCCTAAAACAGTAATTAAATCGAATAATAGTATTCATCGATTAGAATGGATGTAATCAGATATATTCATATCACTTGGATATATACTCAATACAAATTTAATTGCACTCAAATTATAAACAGACAAATTATGTTTGAAAAAGGTTTTTTGTTAGAATTCGTCGTCGTCGTTTGACGTATGTTACCGGTTTATTATGCGCACTCCAAAACTCATGCCTACGCTTTATTTTTAGTCTCCGCCGCGACGTACACATCTCTCCCTATAGAGCTAAACTCCGCTGGCTTGACATTGCGACTAGGCGGAAATACCTCATCTGTTCCTTTTTGTTTTCTCTGTTTAAAAATAAGGAGCCGGGTTATCTTCTAGCCCTTTTTACACATGCACCTTCGACTCGCACAATGATCACAAGAAGTAACCCCTCAAATCTTTACATCCCAGCCCATAGAACCTCTACTCTACAAAAGTCTTTTGTGGTTTACTCCTCCCATATTTGGAATACATTGCCCGACGAACTAAAGGTCACTGCTACCCTGACGAACTTCAAATCGAAGCTCTTCGACTATCTAATCACCAACTGTTAACAGACTCAAACCCAATTTCAATCAATCTCTTAATTTCTTTTGTCAATATTCACATCTATGTTTTGTACTTTTCTGTCTTTAATTAATTATATTTTGAAAATCAGCACTTTATTTTTGTTTACAGTCATATTTTCCTGTTTTGCAGCTCATGTCTTTAATTGTATGTATCACTATGTAACCAAATTGTTTATAATTCCCTGTTCTGCTTATATTATATATTTTTTTGTTTTCTGTACAACAAACACCACAAGCCAAATTAATTTGTATCATTCTTGCTCATAGGGGTTATGGTACCTAGAGCATTATAATAAAGCTTATTATTATTATTATTATGCGCACAGTTACAGTATTTTATCAGAATATATGTAATAGGGAAGATATACTTTGTGCAGTTACATAATTAGTCTCTGGCAAAAACGTATTTTAATGCTCTTGCATCACTAGAATTAATTGAACGTTACAAAGAGTATATATTTTATCTCTGAGAACTTAACACTTATTCTTCAAAATGAAGCTACAAAAGTTTTAAAACTTATCGATCCAAGTTTTATTAAATTCTAACAGTCCCAGGGCTATGTCTTGAAACCAGGCTCATAAAATGAAGTTCTTTTATTTTTTAAATGAGGTTTATTTAGTTTCTTTAGTACATACTGAAATTTAAATTTTACACAGAGGAAAACTTGCGATTGTGTCGATATCTCATCCCTTGATTGCAACATACTTTCGTGATACCTTAGGGGCCTCTAGACCATGCAAAATATATTGGGTAGAGCAAATTGCTTCTGTAAGCCTTGCTCACCTTGTTAAAGCCGAAAACCTATAAAATTAATTGATTCTTAAAATACTTTTAATAGAACATTGAGAAGAAGATGCTATATGGTTTTCTTCGAGCATTTGAACCACAAACCAGGAATGTTATCCTTACTGAAAATCCCATTCCGGATCTCTAAAATATTTTTTTCGGTCGTTAATTTACATTGAGTTCCTCGTGGAGGAAACAAGTTGTATGCATATCCTATCGGATTCCGTCGAAATTTTCATTAAATGAATAAGTTATAGCATTGCTTGAATCTTCTTCCATCCTTGGTATTTTGAGAATTTCATCTCCATCTTTTGTGGAGAAGTAGTGATGTACATATTTATTGAGCATCTGGGTAGCCAACTTGGTAGAGCGTTCGCCTTTGATTCTCGGTGGGGGGCCCATATGCTGCAAATTGACCTCAGTCATCGATATGACAAATATAAAATTGAATGCAATTTTTTGACGCATGGCTTTTCAGTTTAAAGCTATTTTGTTCATTTTTAGGAACGTTACTGAGTTCTACTAGATTTGGCGCTTTATTCATCCTAAAATATTTTTTTACCCTTTAAGGGTGAGATTAATGAAGTTTTTAATATATCTCGTCGAAATGTCAATAATACGATTTAATTCTTTTTTGAAGAGATGCTAGATTATCGAAATTTCTCTCATATTTTGAGAATAAACTGCTAAAGTAGGAGGAAACCAATGGAAATTCTCGGCAGACTGAATTACGGGAAAGCGCGTACGATCGATATGAAAGGTAAGCGAAGTTTACTGACAAACCTACCTATACACGTGTAATGAAAGTAAAATATCTAATGTATCGGATTGTTAAAAATAATGTATTCGATTTTGGGAACCTCCTTAGTAGTTACAGCACCGATATTTCCATATGTACAGAAAGCTTGTGTAATGAAATAAATTCTAAAGATTTTGCTATTTAGTATCGAGAACGTAATAAAAAACAAGGGGCAGAGTCTCCAATAAGGTTAAATACTCCCTCCAGAGTAAAGCGTAGATCTAGAATAATATCGAAATAGAAAGCATGTTGTCCATATTAAGCCAAAAAATAAGCCAAAAATCAATATAGGCGCGTTTTTCCGGCCCCTAAACTTATCTCGATAAGACTTGTGAAATATCAATGAAGAAAAACAATTTAAACTAGTAAGAATTATCAAAGTATAGCGATCATAAAGAGTGAGTTTAATCTTCCAGATACAGACTGGGAAAATCATAGCGTAAAGAAAATGGCCAGGAACATCTTCTAATATAAAACGCTATGAAATATGGAACAAAAGACTCAGGAAGCCAAGGAGCAAAATGCCAGGTGGGGTGAAAATATCCTCGAACTCTTCTTACAATTAACACTCCTGATCATATAAAGATAATATTGAAAGATGAAAGGATTGGCGACCACAAAGACGAGTACATAGATATCGGTATAAAGTTATACAAGCATAAGAATTGTAACGTAAAATTTATTTCTACTCCAAAGCAAATTTTGAGGGCTAAAGCTGAATACCGATTTATTCATTTTAGCCGCGCGTAACTAAAATATCTACAAAAGAAACTTAGAAAATTTTTGTTCCGATGATGTATAAATACAGAGAAAAAGTATATACTTCCGAAATACTGTAAACACGATTGAGAGGAATATGGAAAAGAGTTTAGAAAGGATCTTTGCAAAGAGAATGATCTATACGGGAAATTATAGTGTTTCCGGAAAAAGACCGGCCTGATTCGAGTCCAACAAGATCATTACTGCCAGAAGGGCACAAAAAAGGGAAATTCTGCACCAGGCATGCTGTGCGTAACGCCCTCTGAAACTTTATTATTTAATAAATTACTTGAGGAATGCTTAGAGGAGGATCCAAAAGCTTTCTGGTCTTACGTTAAAGTGGTACTAGGAAATATGCAAACGGTAAGCTCGTTAAGGGGTAGCGATTGTAATATTATTTCCGATTCGGAGAGGAAAGCGGAAATCCTAAACGACTTTTATCAAAGCGTATTTACCGTATTTTAGTAGCAGTGATACCCTTCCGGAAATTAATACACCCATATCGGTGTCAAGTATATATTTTACCGAAGATGGAATCATTAAACTCTTGCGCAATAGTAAGCCAAATACATCACCAGGTCCAGAAGATTTTCCAGCTAATGTTATAAAAATTGGCAAAGAGCGTTGCCCTTTATCTCAAAATGATAATTTCTAAGTCAATGAACAAAGACGGTGCTCCAGTTGGATTGGAAGTTAGCGAATGTTACGCGTTTATAAAATCGGATTCAAGGAGGAAATTACCGACCCATCTTTTTAACTTTGCAGTCCAAAAAGATAATGGAGCATATCGCTTTAGCGTACTCGTGAGGTTTAAAGATAGCTACTTTTTCCTCAGTAAGAACAAACACAGATTTAGAAAGTCTCGATCATGCAAAACTCAACTTGCGTTATCAGTTCACGACATCTTAGTCTGACGGAAGTGAAGCACAACTAAACGCTGTTTTCCTTGATTTCAAGATGGGTTTCGGCAAGGTCATCATCATCATCATCGTAATTCTGTCCTAGGACAGGTCTCAACAGCACTGCTGTCTCCATGCATCTCTATCCTGTGCATCCCGTTTCACATTTTGGTATTTCCTTCCTTTCTTCAAATCACTTAGCATTCCATACCTCCTTCTTCCTTTTCCTCTTTTCCCATTTATCTTTCCTTCAAAGATTTTCTTCTGTAGGCAGTCTGCTCTTAATATGTGGCCTATCCAGCTTGCTTTCCTTTTCCTTATACTTTTCATGATGTCCCGTTCTTCTCCAACCCTCCTCAGTACCTCTTCATTTCCAATCTTGTCTGTCCATCTTATCTTCTCCATCTTTCGCCATAGCCACATCTCAAAACTCTCTAAGTATTTCTCTTACTTCTTTCTCAACGTCCATGTTACAGATCCATATAATACAATGCTCCATATAAAGCACGGTAAGGTATCTCACTACAAATTAATTTAAAATACTAAAATTAGTGGGAATTAACAAGGAAGTAATTGACTAGGTCAACGATTCTCCCTACGAGAGAAAACTACAAGTAGCACTTGTATACGCAGGGACGCTTCTTTGTTTTCGCCGAATATCCTTCAATAGCTAAACAGAGGCGAAACCATAATCCGCGGTAATTAGACCGAAAATGCGAATTATGAAAATCAGACATTTATAGTACGGAAATTGAACTTAGAAAGTAGTGCAAATCTAACGTTACTAAGATAGAGTGAGGGTTGTTTTGTGGCTGTTAGAGAATGGCCTAATTTAGAGTTACGTTTCACATTCTTATACATCATATCTACGTTATTAGTTAGGGAGTTACGCTCCCTCCTACACACGTTTCAGCCTTTAAGATCCCTGTGCAAAATTAAGTTCAAAATTGGTTGGAAACTTAGATATATCACTAAAGAATTGTTGAGATGAGGAAGCTATTCAGTTTGTACAGATATATCATGTCACAGAAAGAATGGTTTAATTTACAGTGGTGTATTCGGAATAATGAGACCTTTCTCCCATCAAGTTTAGTTTATTTGACTTTTGATATTCTTAACACGTAGCTTTTGATGATGTTTCCTAGAGAAACTATAATCGTCGGTTATGAAGTACAATTATACAGTAATCTCTTCATACGACTCTATTCTCCCATCACTATATCATAAAAATATCTAATANACTGCTTATATCCAATAGAAGAAAATTAGTACTGAGAAATATCTCATACTTAAAATAATGTTCGCAAAATATTTGTTCCGATGGCCACTTAAAACAAGCAATATATTTGTCATTGTGTTGTGTTATCGACGAAACGAATTTTTGGAAAAAGATTAAAATTTCGTCATTGATAATTGTATATACTAATTAGATGAAAAACCTATTATCATTTTTAAGGTTATCAATTTCATTTTTACCCTGAAAAACTTTACTTATACCATTCTGTGATAGATAGAGATGTTACGAGATGTTCGATGATTGTCAGTACAATGAAAATGAAATATACCAAGTCATCATGTATTGTCATGATGGAAATTGAAAGACTGTACTGAGTAATTTATATCCCGCATTAACAAAAAAAATTAAATTTGGTAGTAATTACAGCAATTAATTCGTTATTATTATTTTTGAAATTAAAAAAAAGATTACTTTTTTTTGATAGAATGTAACTATCTCAGTAATTTATATTAAGTTATAATTGAAAATTCTACAAGCTCATTTCGCTAATTAAGTATATAAGGTTAAAAATGTTTTATTATGAAGCATGCTGCCAATCAAAGAGAAATTTCGTTCTTGTTTTACCTCGCAGGTCGTGCGAGTTTGATTTCAATTTATGCTATGTATTTATCTTGTGCGATTCAAATTCCTCTCGATGTATACCGAACTCCCAATACTGGAAATGGGTTCGATAAGCGGCAAGGAAAAATGTACGTTTTGGTAGAATTCCACCGGAAAACAGTTTCGGTACTTGTAGCTTTAAAATTGAATTCTTTCTATTCCTGCACTACTTTGGGAAGAGACGTTCCATTAGCGATGCACCTGTGATCCTCTTCTGCATCTCTTCAACGTTTTTATTTCTCTATCGCTTCTAATTATTTCATGCAACTTTTTACTAGCACCCTTTCCTTTACTTACTCTTCCTGCATTCATAACTTAATGATCCATCTTTATCTTTAATTTTCTCTGATTACAGCATCAATTTTGGACTCTTCAACATTCCTTCCCATTCTATTTCCCTCTCAAAATCGTCCTCGTCTCCTTTTTCCACTTTCTACTTCCCCCTCTCTTCCGTTTTCCCAGTTTTCCCTTCCGCTTTTCTCCATATCCTCTCTACCTCATCCTTCTCTTGCGTTCTCTCTTTGCTATTTAGGCTTCCAACCGCTCAAACCTCGCCCCGAGATTGGCTTTAATTCCATTCTCTCGGAATTCAAATTTACATCCCTCAGCCAATATCCTGTGCTGGATACAACCGCAGCTCCAGGGCCATGTGCACCAGAGGGTCAGACGAGAGGCGCACTCTGACCACTGACAATTTTAATCCGAATTTTGGTATCTTTAAATTCTATCCTTTTATCTCTATACATTTTCCCGGAGTAATCATTTTCCTTTCGTGTTCCCATTCCTCGCATTATAGCGTTTCATAATTTTCCTGCAGAAGTAGATTGTGATGCATTTTGAAGGAATGTGAACATTCCCTATTCCGGGAATTTTCATTAATGCAAGCTGCCATATTTTTCGTGATGCTTTCCGATTTTTAAACATAATAAAATATACGGTAACACACGAAATTTGGATCCTAAAAAATACCTACATTATTCGTTCTTTGGTATAAGACGTACGATAGATTGTTAATCGTAGTATCTTTCGCAGCGGGATTTTACCGAAAATGAAAGATTTATTTGGATATGTACTTTTTCAACTTATATTTATAATAATTATTAGATGTTTGATTGAGTTATGTTTAAGAATCTAATGTGAAGGAAGAATTCTGTGGTTAGAAATATGATTCCTTTGCTAATACAAGTTTGGGTGTTTGCTCTAGGTTGTGTATTACTTAGATGAAAACATACGTACATACTACGTAAAGTATAAGGAATATTAATCATCATTTATTGTATACATGTGGCCAACATTTTATTTTAGAATTGTTATTTATCTCATCCCTCGGCACAATTAGTAAAATATACCTTTCTATAAAGGGTGAAGAAGTAGCTTTCAAATGCAAAAAAATATCCCCAATTTTGGTTGAAGTATGCTGAATTTTAAATGTTAATATATCCGATTCATTGGTTCGATAAAGTTAATCTATAACATTCCTTTAAATTATTTTCGTGCGTTCTTTTAATGCTCTGGAATTCCACACTTTGCATGTGAGAAGTTTTTTCGGTTATGTAATGCACCAGATTTTTTAGGATTTCAACTATCAGGTCCTTTCTTGCTCTTGATTTATGAATTTTATTTTTATTTATGTTTATCGATTCTAAATGGCTGCTGGAAAAAGGATCTATGGCGTGATACGGTTGCAAACTAACTGAATTACATTTAGAAGTACCTCTACCTTCCCCTGGAACGAGTGACTGATTTTTTTGCAGCAAAGATTCAACCATTTCTAATTGGATGCATCTAATTTAATGTTAGTGTATTCATACACATTTGAATTAGTGATTGCGTTTAAACATAGATAGATAGATATGTAAGAATCAGATCATCCTAGAACAACCTAGATAGATAGATAGATATGTAAAATCCAGATCATTGTTGAGGTGGATATTAACATTATTTCTGATCATTGTTTCCTTATCTGAATTGCGGAACAAATAATTTGATACAACTATTTGCTCATGTATTCATTTCCATATAATTCTGTGCCATCTCTGTTTCATATTTATTAATTCTGCAACGAAATGACAAACTCTTTAGAAATTCGCTCTGAAGGTCGACGTGAAGTTAATGGTATCATGTATCTAGCTTTATGAAGTTGATAGCCTTAAATGAATTCATATTTTATTTATCAGTAAACTACCTTGTCGCTCTTGTTAATTCCCTTTTAGTACATTTAGAGCGTGAAGATAAGGTGAATAGCAATCGTTAGAGGTTTTAAACACTCCGTAGGCCGTATGTCAGTAGAAGGAACTCACCTTTACAGACAAACGGGAGGCTCCGGATTACCGATTTTTGGAAAAATCCCTATGCATTTCAGAGACAATGCCTCCATTATCAACAACTTCTTGATAGGAAATCTGAAATGCGCATAGGGATTTCCCCAGAAACCGGTAATCCGGAGCTTCCAGTTTGTCTTTAAACGTGAGTTCCGCCTACCGACATACGGCTTACGGAGTGTTTTAAAACCTCTAATTCATTAACAGCCGTCTTCCAACTTCGAAATTTTGTCTCTGAACTTTGTCTTCTCTAAATTGCAATCCTCAACTAAAAATTGTTTACCTTGTTTAGTTTATATCCAGGCGTACCATCGAATGCAAATTGAAAGACACATACATTGCGCCGAGAAGATTCATTTTTGATTAGTTTTGGTGCTTCTGCTCTATTACATATAACGAAGTTAACTCGAGGAATATTTAATTCTTTTCGTAAATATAGGATTGTTATTGAGCATCAATTGTCTTTGCTATTTTTGTCGAATTTATCTTGAATATTAGACTATAATAAATTAGAATATTACTGCTTATATCCAATAGAAGAAAATTAGTACTGAGAAATATCTCATACTTAAAATAATGTTCGCAAAATATTTGTTCCGATGGCCACTTAAAACAAGCAATATATTTGTCATTGTGTTGTGTTATCGACGAAACGAATTTTTGGAAAAAGATTAAAATTTCGTCATTGATAATTGTATATACTAATTAGATGAAAAACCTATTATCATTTTTAAGGTTATCAATTTCATTTTTACCCTGAAAAACTTTACTTATACCATTCTGTGATAGATAGAGATGTTACGAGATGTTCGATGATTGTCAGTACAATGAAAATGAAATATACCAAGTCATCATGTATTGTCATGATGGAAATTGAAAGACTGTACTGAGTAATTTATATCCCGCATTAACAAAAAAAATTAAATTTGGTAGTAATTACAGCAATTAATTCGTTATTATTATTTTTGAAATTAAAAAAAAGATTACTTTTTTTTGATAGAATGTAACTATCTCAGTAATTTATATTAAGTTATAATTGAAAATTCTACAAGCTCATTTCGCTAATTAAGTATTTCAACTATCGAAAACACTTAATAACCTCTTTCATGCCAGCGCCCCCCATTTTTTATCAGGGGGGCAATATCGCTCCCGTTGAAGACCATTGGTATACACGATCAGTTTGAGATTCACTCTTCTCTCTGAACGTTAACATCGTATTAAAAAAGAAATAAGGCCTTTAATTTAATCTGATATGGGAAAAAGAAGAGCCTTTTAGGGAAATCAAAAGAATCTCACAATCTCTAGCACTGTTGAAAAATTAAACTAATGGCTACTGTTACCGTGATGAAGGATTAAAATTAATAGTTCGCCGCTACCCCTTTTCTGCCCAGGACGGTGTACTATGTCAGAAAGAAATTTACCCTACGGTTTTCCTGGTATCTATTTTAGAAAGGTCCGAGTTTACAAAGCAGTTTAATCCTTCATTTCTATTTTGCCTTTGAATTACCTCTGCGGTATCAGCTCTCTAACTTTTAATGTAGGCGTTTCCCGGAAATTTTGCACTACACTTAACTTTTCAATTATCCTACCCTAACTGTGCTTCATTCATAAGACTCGATAAAGTTAACACAACTGCAGAAAATTTTCCAATCAACGGGATTCACCATAAAGAACAAATTGTACATCGATCGTGTTAGGAAAATAATAAAAGCCTTGTTTGAACTTTTGTTCCTTTACCAAAGGTTCCATTTGGTCTCTCGATCCTTCAGGTGAAATACGTCCGGACCATAAGCTATTAGATAAACAGATGCGAATTCGGAATTCGTGCATGCAGTTTGCTAAGAGCGGAATGTAAATGTCATTATTCGCCGATGTTTGTGACGACCACGAACGTATAATTGAGGATTGCAGCTTACGCTCTCCATATCATATAGTTGATTATGCCCGGAATGCGAGGGTACCGAAAGGTACGATTCTTCTAATCATAGTAGAAAAATAAATGAGTAAACAAGCATAAGCAAACACGAGCATTTACGATTATAGGAGCGCTTTCAAAGGCAATTTTAATTGAAGGATGATGTTTCAATGGCCTTATTTAGTCGAGTGGGGTCATTATGACCCCAGAAGATGTATTTCTTTGAATAAAACGGAAACTACGCTAGATACTTGAACAATTTTTAGCATAAAAGTTTTAAGCTTTAATTTTACTTTACTATTATTTGAAAATTTCTTCTATTTCGGGAAAAGTAAAGTATGTTTAAAGCAGCATTACCAAGTTAACAAAACTTAACGTTAACATGGTTTCTGTGTTTCACACCATCATTATTTAGAGAAGCTTTCATTGAATTACTTATATATAAGGAGAGGTAGAAGAAAAGGCTAAAAAGTAATGAAAAGAATGAGCATTCATTTTCTTCCTCTCCTCCTTATAGTATATTGATATATCTGATTACGAAGTTTTTTTTTGGAAAAACATAATAAATAAATATTCTGTAACTTTAGACCCCCATGCTGAATAGAATATTTAAAACATTTCTTTCCTTGAAGCAATGAATTTTAAATAATGTACTCGTATAATGAAAAACTTCTTAAATTTTATCTTTGTGTTCATTTACTATAATTCCCCTGAATGATATCTTCATTTGAAAATCACTGAACGCATTAAATTGATCAAACTCCAGAAAACAGAATTATTTTCAGAAAAGTTGAAAATCATGACAACTGTTGGTAGTTCGGTTTTTGGATTAAAAGTCCGTCTTCATCGTTTAGAATAACATATAATAGTCCATTATCGATAATTTTATAATAAACTACCCATTTTGGTATGAAAATCTGATCATTACCATCCTTATACGGTTAGTGATGTTAATTATGCTGCTTCCTTATTGTTTATAAACATATTTTTGGATCCGATAAGCCATCGAGAATTCGTATTAAGCAAATCTATCCTCAGAAAATCTCTATATTTATAAATTCTGCAACGAAATGACAATCTCTTAAGAAATTCGCTCTGAAGGTCGGTACCCCAACTTTATGTAGTTATAGCCTTAAATTGATTTAGTATTTTTCAAAAAGATGATTGACTCTAAATTCCACTTATTGCCTCAAGATTTATCTAAAGAAATATTTAAAACAGTATTTTTAAAAGTATCTCAATTAATGAGTTGTTCATCCTACCATGAAGTGTTTCTACAAATTTGCAAATATCATAAATCCATTTGAGGTGATCGAAAACCCCTGGATGTAAATTATCAGGGTTAAATCGAAACATTTTCCGTCCTTATTCTTGAGACTTTTTTTCAAAAAGTGAAAGGTTAGTATTCTATGTTTTTCGTCAGGTGGCATGGCAAACCTGGGGAAATGTAACTTACTTTTGTCTATATATTGCTCTTCTTCTGCATACATTAGGACATTTATCAGTGCCAATACAGTGCCTAACCCTGATAAAGTTATACTTGGGCGTTACCATGAGGCATTAACCAGAATCGACTACTTTTAGGTTTATTTCATTCATTTGTTCGACAACTCGACGCTACTTACTGCTTTGGGAGAATTTCATATTTATTAATTGATTTATTTCTGTTGAGATTTAGTTGCTTCGTTTGGCAGCATTCAAAAGGGTCACTTCAACTTCTGGTACTGTTAGTTGCTGTTTTTGAGAAGAATTATCAATCATCAAATCTTTGTTAATACCCTCTAATTTTAATTCCTTCATAAAATTGTAGTGAGGGACTATACGTATATGCATAGTATACATATGTAGTGGTGTATAGGGGTATAAAGTGGTGTGATAAAAAAATACGCTGAATGTTTGGTTTTCTCAAAAAAATCTTATTTATTCATTGATATCAATGTTGTCCCCTTCAAAATACTTCCCCCTCAAATATAATATATTTGTGCCTGCTTTCCAATCCTCGAAGCACTTCTGGAACGCAATTCTCGGTATGGCGTACTGCTCCTTAGGCAATTTTGTCTTGATCTCCTCAATGCTACCAAAACGTCGTCCTTTCAAGGTTATTTCCAGTTTTGGGAACAGGAAGAAATCACAGGGGGCTATGTCCGGTGAATACGGTGGTTGAGGCATCATGTTGGCTGTTTCTACCAAAATATCACAAACAAGCAGAGAGGTGTGAGCTGGTGCGTTATTGTGGTGCCATGGCCACGAATTGTTTCGTCACAGGTTTGATCGTTTTCTTCGGATTCCTTTTCGAAAACGGCATAGAACTTCCATGCAATATTCCTTGTTGACTGTAAAACCTGGTGGCAAGAACTCATGATGCACTACGCCATTAAAATCGAAGAAAACTGTGAGCAGAACCTTCACATTCGATCGAACTTGGCGTACTTTTTTCGGTCTTTGTTTTTCCATTGGGACGACTGGGCCTTAGTTTCGACGCCATACTCGTACACCCATCACCAGTTGTGACCCGTTTAATAAGTTCTAGATCGTCAGTGACTTCATTCAGCAACTCTTGAGCAATGTTCATTCGGTGCTGCTTTTGGTCAAAATTCAACAAATTTGGGACAAATTTTGCTGCCACCCGTTTCATGCCCAAAATATTCGTAAAAATTGCTTGGAATGAGCCAAATGATATGGCAACCTCATCAGCAACCTCTCTGATAGTGATTCGGCGATCGTCCTTAATAATTTTTTTCACCTTTTCGACGTTATCATCGGTTGTCGATGTGCTGGGACGACATCCAGGGCGCTCGTCGTCTTCAGTGTTTTTACGACCCTCTTGAAAACGTTTGTACCACTTGTAAACGCTCGTTTTATTCATTGAACATTTGCCAAAAGCAACATTTGACATTTCCAATGTGGTGCAGCACTTTATTCTATTTCTAAAGCAGAATTTAATGCAAATTCTTTGTTCCATTTTTGCCTCAAGTCAAAAATCGCCGATCACAGTTAAACACCTGTAACCTTTTGGACTGCCAAAACAGACCAAGCATTCAAAATGGCTGTTCTTGGGGCACCTGTACCAACACACAGAAAAAAAAATTGATAATTGGAATTACGAGTCGCATACAGTCGTATACGAGTCTTATATAGCCTGGAAAATTTGAAAATTCAGCTTTTTTATCACACCTCGTATGTCAGAGATTAGTTTTCTATCATAGAATTTGAAATATACTTTTAATTAGACATCGATCTTACTATTAGGTTTTCAATGCTTGCTTAAATTTATATCGATACCTAAGTAAATGGCTTTGAGATCCCGAAGCTTTTCGTCAGTTTAGGTGGATTAGGTCAAGAAAAAGAAGGTTGGAACACGGCTGTTAATGAATTAGAGGTTTAAAAACACTCCATAAGCCGTATTTCGGCAATCGGAACTCGCGCTAAGAGACAAACGGGAAGCTCCGGATTACGGAACTTCCCAGAAATCGGTAATCCGGAGCTTCCCGTTTGTCTCTTAGCGCGAGTTCCGCTTGTCGAAATACAGCTTACAGGGCGTTTTTAAGCCTCTAGTTTAGGTCAGATTCTTTTCGTAGTAGTAGTAATTTAAAAGTGCTTTGACTGTTAAGGTGATTTCGCAGAGCCCCCACCGGGAAACAAACCCAGATCCACTTTCACCGGTGTCGAACGCGTTACCCACATGACTATCCAGAGGCCCTTCTCGTCAGTTTAAATGCCCTAAATACACTCTGTAATGAAAGTAAGAAAGAGTTTATTTTCATTTGTAATCTAAATGCTTCGAATAATTAATGTTTCTGCAGCCTATTTAATAAATTTAGTAACTTTTAATCTTTTGGTAATTTTATCAGAAAAAATTAGCACCTTTATTCAGTATGCCTTTCTTGAATTAATAATATATAGTAGTACATACCTCAACGTACAAACCGCTCTACATACGAATTTTATTCTTACTCCATTTTCATTTCTAGATACGAACTTAATTTTGAAACACGAACGGAGATAACGAAAAGAAATTTTCGGGTTACGAACTTCGAATTGGAAAGAATTAAGTTTGTAAGGCGAGGTCCTTCATTGATTCATTTCTGAATTACATTTACTTTGTAACCGTTTAAAACTACTTTTATAATACTAAATGTAATACCTTTAAAAATATTCTTCAATTTTTCTTTATGATAAATGATCGTTNATTTTTAGAGTTTTTTTTTATAGTTCCTTTATATGAAGAAAACTTTTCTAATATCTTATAATCAAATCTGGATATAGTGACCAACCCTCTAATGTAACTTTTTTGGGATGCTCCAATGAGTGGTCATTTAGATTTTACTCTACATCAGGGTATCCCAAAGTGTGTTCTGCAGAACACTGGTGTTCCACGAAGAGTTTTTAAGTGTTCCGCAGAAACTTACGAAGAATGATAATTCTTGTATGAATTTCAGTTTTGAATTAAGTTATAACATATTTTTAAAATCAGGGACTCTTGATTATATGAGAAGATTCTGTTTTCAATAAACCGTTGATTCTTACTTTGACGAAATCAATTACTACTAATATTTATTGACAGAAAAAGTAACCTAGGTGTTCCGCTGATATCATAGAATTGATAAAGTGTTTCGCCGGAGGAAAAGTTTGGGAAACTCTGGGTTAGAGCATCCGTAAACAAGTAGATCTGAGTTCGTACCCTAGTCACGTAGGATTTTTTCGTTTTGTTTTATATTTTAAATGTTTACTATAAGTTTAATTACAATTTCAATATTGCAAATTTTCAGTAACGATTACTTAATCTTTAATGAAAAAACTTCAATGCATTTAGATGTCATTTCAGTTATATTATTTATAATATTTTCCACACTTTTATTTAGTCCAATGCCATTTTTTGGTTTGATTTCGAAGCAAGTAATGTCGATTTTTACCTATTATTCATTAAAGGATTTTAAAACCTATATAAAAATTTACGTATTTGGTGCAATAAAAAAATAAATTACGCTGAAAAAAATTATAATTGCATATATGAATCTATGCACGCGCTTTGTTTCCATAAAAATATCGTTCCATAGCATCCATAATAGTAGTCTATTAGGTTCATGATAATTAGTAGTGATGATGAGGTTCTATACTTCCTTGAAAGGTTTATTCCAGAAAATTACGAAATTATCTGGTAAACATTTGTTTGTTTTTCACATCATTTTCATGGAAGGATAATTTAGCCTAGAATAGAGAAATTTCATGTAAAACGATGCACATTCTAATTAATCAGTTGATTAGAAGGAAGAGATTATCAAGTAAACGATCGATACGTAATTAAGAGAGAATCGGATTGGCTTATTATGTAGAAAGAAATTTCGAAAAAAGAAGTGTAATATGAATCTCATCGAATACAATCATCAAATTTTGACAAATATTACGGTGACAAATCTGTAAAGTTTTCTAAACTACCTCTATTGAACCGATAATGTTTTATTTAGGTGCGCTTAGATGTTTGCATTATTATTTAATTCGTTAATATTTCCAAATTAAATATACATAACTATCCACCATCCTCGTACATCTCCAATTTTATTTCCCTCAAAGGATTCATTTTGTACTGCGCTGTGCAGTAGAGCGTAATATCGCCCATTTGAGCAGATATAATTCGCTCAGGAAATCGAATTTCATTAATTAATTTGAAAGTGGACAAGATCCGCATATTTGTCCAAATAACGCAGTGAACATACCGAAATGCATCCTTGTTTATGCGGGTTATCTATGGAAATATTAGATAATAGCTATAGCGAGCAGTAGTGTGAATTACTGTAGACATTATTCCATATGTTCGATTTGATTTTGATATTCACTGTATGTGCATCGTGCAGATAGGAATAGTAGTTGACGAAGCGACAAAAATAATCAAGTGAGAGTTTCATGGAAAGATTGTCTCAGACATAGAGTATGCGACAAAGGTTTAAACATAGCTCTTGGCTTGCCTATTCTGTTCCTACACTTCTGGCATTCATAAAGAATCTTTCTACAGATCAAGTTATTTGGTTTTATAAGTTTTTAATATAATTATCTTATTTACTTTGTACAAATCATTCATAATGGTAATATTTATTTGTTGACATTTTTCATTAGGAAGTGTTTGAATATAAAGCTAACAAACTATTTTGCCGAAAAATATACACAAACGAAAGCCAATTGAAATTCAATGTTTTTCTTTTATCGTTAACCGTCTATATCTGTTTGCATGCGGAAAACTTTGTCCATGTTTGCTTTATAAAGATGAAGGACTAATTTCATGAAATGATAATCGTATTAAAATATTTTTCAAGCGGATAAAAACAAATACTTTTTTTAGAAAATATT
>KZ308511.1:143062-157549 GCA_000376725.2 Ladona fulva
CCAATAAAAACCTCGGTTTTTATTTTGTTCCTGATGGAGCTCTACCACGAAGTCACGGCCCAAGCAGTTGATTCTATACTCCAGGATCTTAAAATAAAAAATATTTTAGGAAGGGCGAGAGTATAGAGAATGAAAATTTTCGAAGCTCGGTGTGCACGTATTATAATTTTTTAAGTGAACGTAATTTAAGGGATGGTTCGTTATCTGAAGTTCGGTAGATTAAATGTACATTTTTGATATGTCGGGAGAATACTTTTACCGATACTCCTTTAATTAACTTGAGCTAATTTTTTACCGTTTACTTAGCTTCCATGGTCCATAGAAGCACATAATCTATCGCCGAAAGCTTTCATAGTAATTGGATGATCATCATATATCGTCTGGAGAAAAAATCTGTTTACACCGCGCACATATTTGCGCTATTCCCGTTCACTATTTTGTATCCATGTTCTCTATGTGATTTGATGATAATGTTACAAGTTACATTTCATTCAGTTGCATCAAACTGAAGCTATTTTTAATGAAATTAGGGAAATAGTACTTCATTTGCTCTAATGACATGTTAACATAATGGAAACCTTCGTTCGTGTATTCAGTCTGTAGTCATTTACAGCAGATTTAAAACTTTCAATATTGCCATTATCCTTTCTCCGTTTACCGGTGTGAGTCTAACAAAATTTTTATTTAATTTTTTATTTCGACGAATTCGAAGCGTACCATAATTTACTTTTTATAATATTCTATATTCCGGTGGCGAAACAATGTGGGTAAATGTGATAGAAATTTTTCCGTTACGTTCTTCTCCATCATGTTAATTCGCAGAAAATCTTACGCGTTTTTATCAAGTATTGCGATTAATTGAATTTCAGAGTTAAATTGAATGCATTACATTTCGTTTTTTAAGTTTTCAGCATAGAATGGTTTCGGGGAACTATTTGAAGATATTCCCACATTTTTAGGAATGCTTAAAAACGCTCTGTAGAATTGCGTTGTTAAATGATATATTAACGGAATATTTTATACGGAATGGAAACGTGTTTTTACTTTAGCCAATACTGTTTTTTGCCAAAAGAGTTAACCGATACGCTATGTATGATTTTGAAAATCTTTTACGGCTATGGTTGTTTATTGAAACTAATTCAGTGGAAACGAAACGAAGCAAATAATAGCTAACGAAAATAAGCCTTTTAAAGTATGTTCATTAAACAATGTCCGACGTTTTTCATTCGATTGATGCGTTTTATTAGAAGGCTTGTCGATATTAACATTGTTAACACTGGATTATACTGCTTTGTATTGGGACATGATGTATTTATCTCAGATTTTTCAAAATGGATGCAATGTGTATTTTATGGAAGTCTAAAAAAGATTGTGTCTCTCATTCACAGTATATTATCTAATATTGATTCCTTTCTCTCGTTTATTTTGAGACTACGAAAGAGCGGTATTTTTTATTCTGTTCAAACAGTTATTAAATTAATTTAAAATGTGTTTCGTTTAACAAGACATTTTCTCTGAAAAGTAGCTTATTGTTAATTCTCAGACTTCTTAAATCATTTCATGACAGAATAGATTTCCTCGAGAGGATCTTCAATCTTACCATTATATAGTTTTGTCTTGTATAGAAAAGTTAAATATNTGGTGTTTGCACCCCCTGCCACACGTCAAAAGGCGGCTTGCAGGGTACGTATGCAGATGTATATGTAGAGAGAATCTAAACAGAAAAGAGAATGGTAGTGTTGATGAATCATTATTCTTACTCTAAATGTCAAACGTCGACGAATAACAATTCCTAATTTCCCCATAATCACGAATATTTCATTCGATTATTTTTTCAAGTAGCTTAAAAATACTTTTAAGATATCAACCCAGGATTTACGCATTATCTGCCGAAGAATCGGCTCTCGCACAGAGTAAATGTAAATTAAGCTGTACTATTTCAAATCCTGATCCTCGATAAAGTAGCTTAACTGTATCGTAAGCCAAAATTAACGACGAAACACTAAGCAGCTTCAGAGCGCGATTGGGACATAAATTTAGAGCTCAACACGTAATTGTAGAAAGACCTAGAACTACGCTCGATATATTAACTACGTAGTTTCATAAACCTTGTTTTCTCTGTAGTCTATAATATAGATAAATGCGAAATTTGACGATAACTTTGATATGTTTGCGAAGTTCTAGTGTTACTGTTGAAACTCTTATGTTTAATTTCTTAAGATGTTGCCTAGCATACAGTTTTCTATAAACATGTATTAAATTTTTATTCGATTTATTTTTGTATGATAGAAGAAGTAACTTGTCTCTCTTTTTGATTTTGGAGAAAATTAATCATGCACCCTAATCTGGCAATAACTTCTCAGTGGGTCTCTTTTTCTCGGATGTTTAACGCGCGAAGCGACTAAGAATAGAAAGAAGTAGGCATGAATATATTTTAAGAATTAATTACTTCGTTGATAATAATGAATCTCTGACTCAGTGTTTGAAAGGAATTGCTGTTAAAACTATTTAAATTTGACTGTTAAATGTAATCAATCGTTTCTGGCCGTACTACGTGGAGCGACATAATGAAATAATGAAAGAAAACTTTGTAATTTCCACAGGAATATAATTATACTATAATCTCCTCACCCTTCCTTTCAAGATTGAGTAATATACGTATATAAGTGCTGCATTCTCTGTATTTTCACCTGATTATGGCTCTGTGCTGAAATCATTCAATTACATTCTTTTGGAAAATACTAAGTTTTCTTCGATTATTCTATTATTTGACGGAGGATAAATTATTCAATTACTCCAGGATCAAAATAAAAGATAAACCTTTACACACCACAGAATATTTTAATGGTACTACCNAACCTCGGTTTTTATTTTGTTCCTGATGGAGCTCTACCACGAAGTCACGGCCCAAGCAGTTGATTCTATACTCCAGGATCTTAAAATAAAAAATATTTTAGGAAGGGCGAGAGTATAGAGAATGAAAATTTTCGAAGCTCGGTGTGCACGTATTATAATTTTTTAAGTGAACGTAATTTAAGGGATGGTTCGTTATCTGAAGTTCGGTAGATTAAATGTACATTTTTGATATGTCGGGAGAATACTTTTACCGATACTCCTTTAATTAACTTGAGCTAATTTTTTACCGTTTACTTAGCTTCCATGGTCCATAGAAGCACATAATCTATCGCCGAAAGCTTTCATAGTAATTGGATGATCATCATATATCGTCTGGAGAAAAAATCTGTTTACACCGCGCACATATTTGCGCTATTCCCGTTCACTATTTTGTATCCATGTTCTCTATGTGATTTGATGATAATGTTACAAGTTACATTTCATTCAGTTGCATCAAACTGAAGCTATTTTTAATGAAATTAGGGAAATAGTACTTCATTTGCTCTAATGACATGTTAACATAATGGAAACCTTCGTTCGTGTATTCAGTCTGTAGTCATTTACAGCAGATTTAAAACTTTCAATATTGCCATTATCCTTTCTCCGTTTACCGGAAATTACTAATCGGCAGAAGATTGAATATTTATATCTAAGCTCTTTTTTTGTTCATCGCTAGATTATATGTTAACATGCTGTATAATTTGCTCAGGATCGAGTTCCAATGAGTTTAAAAAAATTTAAAACTTATATCAAATTTGACTAGACATAGGTACGCAAGGCAAGTTCGTTTGGTTGACGTAAATCTTACTGAATCTAATTTCCTGATGAAAAAAGCATGCCAAAATTAAAACGTTATAAATATGGGTTTGTTAAATAGTACGGAGAAAACAACTTGTATACACTTATTGTAAATGGGATGATGCTAAGGAGAGGTGGAATAAAGTAGGTGAGGGAAAGGGTGAGGCTTAGACGAAGGATAGGATGAATTTGAGTGGTAAGGAAACCTTGAGGATAGTTTGGGACGGGGAAACTTGCGCTGCGGATTTCAAAGACGGATGAGTTGTGTGTCGTCGTTGAATGATTGATCGATTGATGGCCGAGGAGTCTTAGGAAGGAAGTAATTTCATTGGGGATGAAGAGGATGTGTAAGATATATGAAGAAGATGACATGTTTTGGTATTACTGATGACGCTCTCATTCTCAAGAAGTTCCATATACCTTTATTTTTTAAATTCAAAGTTTAATACGAATTTATATTAGAAACGTCAAGATTGCTGAAGGGGTTTTAGGGAAAAGTAAATTTTAAACGATTATATTTCAGTTAGCCTGTTAGATGTTACGAAATGGTGGCGACTTAAATTACAAAATAATTGCAAAAAAGACATATGTAACATTAACATTTAATTTAAATTCCGCAGGAAAAAGAAAAGGTAATTTCGATGTTGGAATTTAGCTGTTATACCCATTGTATGATAATTGGAGTGAAACCCAATTTTGTTGGAATCTTAGCAAAAACAATGATAGCAAGGTTAGGATATTCGCGGACGACACGGTAATTTATAGGGAAATAGAACGTTCAGATGATAGAACAATCCTGGCGAATGATTTGGGTAAAGTTATGAAATAGTGCAACGACTGGCAATTAGAGATCAATATAGACAAATATTCGGTAATAAACTTCTTCGAAAAGAAAAAGGCCAATGATTATCCGTACAGCCTCCGAGTTATTTATACGAAAAATTCGAACGGAAATATTTAAACGAAAATTATATTTTCATTTTTTGTTCACATTCTTGATGCACCTTAAATTGATTGTATGCTTTATTGTCCTTATATGCATTTACTGTGTTTTAGCGGGTTTTTTTCACCTCCATAATCTGTGGGCGTTTTTTGGGTGGGTTTTTTTCTTTGTCAATCTTCAGTTGCAATGCTTTTTTCCCAAACCGCATTCTTTCTTTTAGTTATAATTATATTTTGTACATATCACAATGACATTCGAGGTCAGGTGGAAAAGAGGCCCATTTGGGCCTAATCTCATTAATAAATGGTCTATTTATCTATCCGAGGGAAAACTTTATCAACAGTAGAATCGGTAAAATTCCTTGGAGTAACCCTCTAACTTAACATGGGGTACCCACTCTCGTAATATATGCGGACGAGCTCTTTAGTAACTCGGATTCGTTAAGAGAATAACCGGTAGGGGCGAAGAAAAAGTCCGTGAGCGATGTTAAGTTGCGTTGGTCAGGCCTCACCTGGAATATGCGTGTAGTGTATGGGATCCTGCTGGAAAGTGCTGTATTCTATCTAGAAGATAAAAGATTTAAACAAAGGATATAGTTACTGAATAAGGTCAAAGAGGGTACCTTCGTAGAAGATGTAGCCGATATAATGCGTCCTCCCTGTTACATAGGTCGTTCTGATTCTGAGAGAAAAATCAGAGGTAGACGCTAGAACGAATCGATTCAAAAATTTATTTTTTCCGCGAACAATACGCGAAAGTAACTGATTAGGGAAGTAGAGTCATGGTGCATACACCCCATTCCACACGGCGAAAGGAGGCTTGTCGTGTACATATGTAGATGATACGCGAATCTTTCCAGACTTAGGGTCATAAATATAGCTAAGTCCCTATCTTTTGAAATAAAAATCTTACTATGTTGAATTTTAGATGTGACAATGGAAGGTATATCGGTGAGCATAATCATTCTTGTTGAGAAAATATATTTTTCGGAAAAAAATATCAAATCCTTCAATTCTTTTGAGGGATTGATATCATTACTATGAATTATCATCTAGAAATCTGCTAATCGCCCCCTAAATACTAAAATCCACTTGCCTCCGTTGAAATGTTCCACTTTTAATTATGAATACTATACCTATGTCGTTACTAGCTTATCCTGAAAAATGTTTTATTGAACTCGATAAAATCTTTTTAGTGGTGGGAGGTCTCACTTGGGAATGGGCCGTTAGCTATTCTTTCAGCAATAATTTCTATTTTTGAAATATCTCTCTCCAACGCACGCTATATTGCAGATATCTCGGTAAACCGCACAGCGATAATATTAACTGAATTTGGCCTATTTATCAATGGTCAAATAGATGGGAATAGCAGACCGTGCGACATACATACTTCTTTGTACGTCTTACAAACGAGTATACTGGTGCATCGTTTGCTTCCGAATTCATTTTTCGTATTTTCTGCATTGTGAGAACCAAGCAGTTAATATAGGTACAAATTTTAGACGTGAAAAATTTGAAGATGAAGAGTGTAGAAAAGAAGGGCTCTGTTGCGGATCTTCAATTCTGTTCACACCTTTCATTTCACTCTACTTTCATCCCTTGCCATTGTTCCCTGTTTTATTATCCAAGAGATATCTGGTAATCTGTATTCATTTAGTTACTTATTTATTTATTTCTATTGTAATAAGTCGAAAATTTAGCAATAAAATTTGGCGTTGCAAGAGAAAGTTAATATCTCATTATGTTAGTATTCGGAATACTGAGATTTGCATAACTAAAACGTTTATTTAGATCATATCTACTGTTACTGATTACGAATGAGCTTATTAAAAATAAATTATATACAACTTTCTTCTAATCTTTATAAGGTTATATTTCGGAATTAGNTCAATTTATGAAAATTCATGAAATTGATTAAACCAAAATAGCTATTCGTGTCTTAAATTTCTGTTTTATTTTTGAAATTTTTGTTCGACCGAATCAAAAGTCTTATCCAGTTTCAATATGAAAATTTTTATCGGAAATGAAATTAAGACAAAATTTTTGTTCAGAAGACGCCTTTGAGTACTTACACTTAGTAGTTGTAGAAATAGAAATGCGCTATTAATTTTTTATGAATTTAGAGAGCAGTACGTCTATTTAGTATTTACGTTTTGATTCATTCGTGTTTGTAAATGACCTGCTAGAAGAGACAAGAAGATCATGCCAAGTTAAAGATACCACGTCGTCAGATATTCCCTACGTTTCTGCCTCCCTTGATTAAAGATGGTCTGCCAGTTTTAATAATCGAACACTAATTTATGAAAAATTAGGGACACCAATTATTGCTAAGCGGGCGCAATTGAATAGAATTCGAGTGAAAAGCGCATGCCCCGATTAATATCACTGAAATTCAGAATTACCCGATACATTTTATTTCTTATTACCGAACCGTCACGGATTTCTCTCAATATCCCATCGCTGTTATGAAAATCCACAAATGCTGCGCTTTTCATTCCATTCTAAATCAGTCGGAACGTTTTAAAAAGGGCAAACATTAATTACGACATACACAAATGATTTTTATTCCTGCAAAATATATTTTCTTAANTCTAAGTAAAAAATCTTTGATTACCGCTTGTTTATTTACGACAAGAAACGTATTTAAGAATAAAATTAGTTTGTCCAAGCGTTACTTTTTGTAACTCAACGCACATATTGAAAAAAAGAATATTTACAAGGGGAAGACCACCTCTGTGGGAAACGGATTCGCGAGACTTTCAGGGTATGTTCCTTGCTCAAGAATAATAGTCATGTGTCCGGCCGTGGACACAATTAGGCTTTTTTAACGCAAAATTAGCGACTGAATATCGGAGTTAACTAAGTATCGGAAACCACGCCATACACGCGCATCACCATGAAGATCGCGAAACTTACCGAGTTGGGAAATGTTTCCTCCCATTTTTTTAAAGAAAGTATTATTTCGCCATTAAGCTTTATCTCCCTACTCTCTAAATATTCTTCACCCCTTCCCTCAACATTTATTCAATAATATCTTCGGTAGGAACTCCAGAATGTATTATTTGCTACTTATAGACTTATTAATTCTCCGCCTAAACCACAAATCTCACTGACTTGACTGTTTTATGTCATACGTGCCCAAGCGAGGACCCCCCAGAAACAATGAGGTGTCCTCCCTGGCTATCATAATTTCGATTCCAGAAGGTCCCAAATTTCCGATTTTTCCCGTAAGAATGCATTGTGCGGATTTTTGGAAATTTATTTTAGTACATTCCGGAATGGTAGAGAATTTAAGTCGAGTTGTTATTAGAAGACGGGGGGCCGTCAACTAATTATACATTAAAGCATGAATGCGAATTACGTCTTCCCGCTTAATCAATTCCCCTTCCTTCAGATTTCTCCATCGATATGTGAAGAAGCTCATATATCACGCGTCATTTCCGAAAGAATTTTATCGTGGTCTGGCGTCAAACCCAAGACCATTTTGGGTAATATCTTTGCTGCTTACATCACATAAGCACGTCTTCTACTAACAACTCGATTTAAATCCTGGAGCAGACGACTTTCATGGTTTCGTAAATTGTGGAGATAAACTTAAAGACCAGATTCTTTTTCTTTTAACAGGATTTTTTTGAAGTGTATTTTATAAAATAATTTACCGTATAATATTTCATTGGAGTCATTGCTAATTTAACCAACCTATTTTTTGTGTGCTCATTTTACCTTTTGTTCCAAAGATAAACTTCATAAAAGAAAAGACGCTCATTACCGACGTATTAGGAGAAAAATAAAAGTATAAGAGACAGTATCATACGTAGGATTACTGTATTTTTATTTGTCTCGTCAAAACAAGATCACGCCGTCTTGCACGGTTGCATTTCTAATCATATGCTAGATATACTGGACATTTCATCACTTGATGTAAGGAAAAATGATGGTTCGTGAGAGCGCCCTCACCGGATCTCATGGCAATTACTCTCGTGAGGTAATCGTTCCTAATTAATGGTGGATTGAGGTTATTTTCACTTGTTACCTTCATTGAGCAAAGATCAAGCTAAATTTAACCTTTTAGTAAACCAAAATACCCTATTATTTACAGTATCTAAAATTGTTTGCTGTATTAGTATTCACTTTAGTTGAAATAAATCACTATATTGTTTGTATCAGAGAATTTAAACGACGCAGATTTTTGTTGGAAACAACTGAAGACACTTGCTCTTAGCTCTCCAAATTTAAGTTTCAAATTCAAAGGAATTCTTTTTTTCAAACCTAGGATGTATATTTATTTCTGGCTTCCCCAAAAATATTTAAGTTTATTCTTTTCATTACATTATTTAGTCTAATTGATTTACTGAAAATTATCCGTCATATCTCATACAGCTGACCTTGAGAATGTATTTCAAATCTTTTGCCCTATTAAATTCTTTTAAGTCTATCGAACTAAATTTAAGGGATGAAATATTAAACTAAGATTTAATTAATTTAAGAGATTTAAGTTTTTCAGTATCGGGTATATCAGAGAATAGAATGAAATGATACTCTGAGTTGAATTTTAACTACAGAAATATTAATATCCTTGTTGAGCTCATAAATATATTTAAGCGTTATGTCGTTCGTGAATGTTAATAGTCAAAGAATTATCGGTAATTTTAGAAATTGTTACGAACAGTTTTTTTTCTTACCTTTTGCTTCAATGATTTTGTTTGAGTTTTCAATGTTGTTAGGCGCCTTCGCATTTGCAAAGTTTCCCCGGCAGATTCGTTGCCAATTAGTTCTTCCAAGCGCAAAGTCGTCACTGAGGGAATGTTCCGCTTTGCGATCAACTTTTAAGCGTCGCTGACCTATATAATTGGAGAATATTTCCTTGGCTCAGTCGTTAGTCCGCTTTAGTGACTATCTATAACAACTATGCGATGTACCCTTCAAGGCAATCACAAGATCAACTACAAGGTTCTCACGTTCATCTTCTCTTCGGAAAATTCGAGTAACGCGAGGATTGCAGACTTATTTTCAAGTACAGCTCCGTTCTCCGATTCAGTTGGTAACTCAGCGGAAACTGTAATGGGATCATTTGCGCCGATCTCGACTTCAACTATTGACCGTGAAAATACCGTTGAAATAATAACCTTTAAAGGAAATGAAAATACAGTTTTTAAAGATAACGGCCCTTTGAAGAGAAACATCGTAAATTAAAATACATTACTTCACCCTTTGAATTCAACCAACTCTGCGAAGTAAAATTGGCGATATCTCAAGTAGTGGGTGAATTTTTTCTGTAGCACTGGTGTGCAAGGAGATTGAAAATGTGCGCAAGGGCAAAAAATGTGTGGCTCGCATAATGTTTTAGGATTAATGATGGAGAATAAAATCAACGTGTTTAGGCGTTACTTCGTGGAGGGCCATCACAGAATGTAATAAGAAAACTTCGTAATTCTGGAAGAATTCAAAGATGGAGAATAAGGAAGAGAATGAAGTGAATAGTCATGATGCTAATATCAGCATATGCCTCAGGGAATTACGAGAAAGCGGAGGAAAATAATACATTGCTGCGATGTAGGAAGCCCTACTGTAGTAGATACGGGCGAGAAGAGAGTGTAAGTTCAGATAAAGGAAATGCAACAAAAAGTTAAATTTTCAACTAATTAACAAGCGTGAAATTAGCAGAGAAAATCGTGACTATATCAACAATAACGTGGATTAGCGAAATATAAAGATTTTACGGTACGTAACATAACTCCTATCACATTAATGTCTGGAAATTAGGATTCGTAAGTCGGTATAAATATTTAGGTGTCCTTTTCAGTAGTAATTTATCGTTTAGAATGCACATTCAAGATGTAATGGAGTCGGCTGATGGGACTGGGAGACATTCTAACCGCGTTCTCCGGGGTAGTCAATAGAGTGTGAAAGAGGTGGATTATTTTTCGCTCATTTGTCATTTAGCTGAGTATTGTTGCGCGGTGTGGAATCCGCAAGAGGACTCGATCTTACAAGGAAACCTATACCACTGCGTCAAACGGATCTTGATGATACACTCAAGAATGTGTTCTTTGGCAAAAATTAAGGACTAATATGGTCCAATTTTTCCTACCGTTTCCAAGTTTCTTAATAAATCGAGTTTAAAAAATGAGTCTAAAATTCATCAATTGGAACTCAGAATTGCTACTAAAACAGTCAGCGCGTGATCGTGGATAGCTATAGTGCAGTGATTAGCGTGCGCGTCGGCAAAGCTGGTTGTCTGGTATACTAGTTCGTTTCCGGACTGGTGATTTTTGGTAAATGTTTTTTTCTTCCTTAACATTTTGTTTTTGTTAACTTATGGCGGATCACATGGTAATAATAAATAGTTAAATTAGTGATGTTTAAAATATTTGCTTACTCCGAGTGGTTCTCTTGGTAAGAGTGAATACAATATGCGAAAAATACTCTTATTTATTTTAGATTTTAAACATTTCTTATGCATTTTTCCAAGTTAGCTGTTCTCATGATCATTGAATCATTACAAAGGGATGCACTCAATATTTCAGGTATATTTCAATTACCAAATTTCTTTTATCGAACTTTTACACTCTTTCGATCAATCTTCCTCCATATCCATATAAATGAAAAAGTTCTATGAAGGGTAGTTGGGTGGATTTTCGTTCCGAAAGCTTCTAAAAGCGCTGGATCGAAGCTCGCCTTATGGAACCCTCGTTCCCTTGAAAAGGCTGGCTATTGAGTTATCGTAGAGGGAGGAGAAATATTCCAAATAGATATAGAATACTCCAACTCCAGTATCACAAAATGAGAGATTTTTTACGAGCTTTTAGTGATTTTTTATCGATTAACGCATAACTGACGGAGTTTTATTGAACAAAAAGTCAACCATTAACGAAAGTTACTAAGATGTGTAGGAGAGGTCTTCTGAAACAAGTCATAATTGGTGGGCTGCGATCACCTTGTTTGTTCCCAGTTAATGCAGATTTTCAACATCGAGCGGGTTATTAATAATTTATTAATTTGTTTATTTGAGTATCGCCAGTACAGAAGCTTATTAAAGAAAAAAACTCAAAGTTTATTGGAACTGAAGGCCAAGGTAGAATTAAATTAACCATGAATATAATTGGGGAAAATTGCCTATTTAAAGAAAATTGATCTCGAAATACCTATGAAATTAAACTTAACTCAATAAAAGATAAGAAATTTAGAAGGTTTTAAATGAAAACCGGTAGAAAGATAATCTGTTCTTATATCAAAGCAAATGATAAGATGCAAGATTACATGACTTCAATCATCGAATTTATATTTTTATCGCGTAAATTTTGACTTAAAGCTTGGAAAATCGCAGAACTGTAGATGTTCAACTTACAAACCTCAAAATGGTAAATTTATTTAAGAACGTTATCTTTATATATATATATATATATANGGAAAGGTTTCGAAAATTAGCATCATAGGGACGAGTCTGTTTTCAGTTGGAAACAAGAAGCAAACGGGAGATTGAAATTGATTCATTGGAATAGATCGGTGTTATTGACGGGAGACTTCGGTATCGACGGTTACATCTACAGATCCTTTATACATAGGGATTAGATTTCAAGGATGATACTGAGAGTGATAACAATATAAAAAATAAGTTCTCTCCGATCCGGCGGATACATCATTACGGGAGACATTCGTTACGGAAGATGTTGAAGACGGGGGAAACGTCTGAAGAGGTGGAAGGAAGTAAAGACTGAAAAAGAATGGATAGAGAGAGATTAATGGAGAAAGCTTCGTGTTACTTGAAGCTATTAGAGCCGGGGGAGGGAGGGAGGTTCGAAGAGGGTGATTATCGCAATGGGATTCCGAAATGAGAAATGAATGGGAATGTGGGAAATGCGGAATGTGAGGAATGAAGAGATCAGGAGCTGGAACGAGTGATCTTTGAGATTAAAGGTTAAAGGTTTTCAAAGATTTAAAATTAAAATGCGTATGAAACTTAGTTTGTCTCTGTTAGATTCCAATATCTCCGAAACGAGAACTGAAACTTAAAAAAGAATATCGCTGCAGTGACCAGAACGCCGTCGAAGGACACACTTAGAAACTACTCCAGTTTTTATTTAACATACTGTAGTTCTCGCCAAAAGCTTTCAAAGAAACCCGAGGATATAAGTTTTTATCTCTCAAGCATCGCGGTTGGCTCGTGGTTCATTATTCAAAATAGTCGTCCCTACATTTGGTTGAAACTTGAGGATTTTGGGCATTTTCATTCTTCTGGGTCTTGGAGTAGGAAAGTCAAGAACACAGGAGTGTATAGTGGGACCATTTCATTACGGCTGAGTACATGAGGTAGGATGGAAGGGCATCATAGGATAAACGGACGCTAAAAGGAAGAATGATAGTTAATGAAAATAACGGCTACCTCGTGAGCTTTGCTTCAATGGTTATTAGAATTTGGTGATGAAGAGCAAAGGTTTTGCGGGAAACATCTACCCAGTAATGGGGATTAAACACGCTCCTTAGCACTCTCAACAACGGTGAACCAAGTATATATAAATAGCAAATGTCACAGTTGGAAAGGATACTGTTGAAAAGAAAACAGTAGTCGGAAAGAAAAATTGTCAGTTGTCTGTCAATTAATTTTCCATGTTAAATAGAAAAGAGATTGAAGTAATTACTCTGAGATTTTCCGACAATTTACGTTGATCCTTAAATAATCAGTAGAAAGACAATCTAAAAAGAACTTAGGTAGAAAGATTACACGAAATTTACTAAGAAAACGGCATTACCAGGAAATTTTAAACAAATATTGAAATTAGGATATGATCTTCGCTAAATTGAGGAAGATTAGAGATTAAATTTGATATTTTGCATTATCAAAAATTAAGAGAAACACTAGTGGAAAAATATTCTTTTCACGCAGAGAAATTTAGATTCAAGATGCAAATTGAATTTCCGGAGAGCAAACACGTAAAAAGATTTACGTTATTGAAATTCAATAATATTCTAGTACGGGAAAAATATAGCAAACGATTTTAAGAGATTGTAATGCAAAATTTGAATCCTATTTGTTTATAAAATAACTACAGATCATTTACAATCTAGCGTTTTTTGATATTACTGGAATGGTCCGTGATACTCACGGTGTTCAGAATGGTTTTAAGTGGTTCATTTTTCGTCTGCCAAAAGCTTTGTGGAAGATCCACTTGTCTTGCGATAACCTTAATGCAGATTTCCAACAACGACTCTCGGAGCTTAGAAGGGAGCACCGGGGTTTCCTATCCGTTCCGCCGCTTGCAACTCATCAATCGAACCCACTTGACTTGTGGCCTGGGAATTCATGCCAGTCTGATACAATTGCTAAGGATACATTTTATGCCGATCTGGTTCGAGTGAGAACTCACTCGGAGAGAACGAACAGCCGCGTTATACCAACTGCAGGTGGAAATTCTCCGAAATATTTCGTCAAAGTCCCATTTACGTACCTAGCTTTACTGTTTTTAGATTTTTTCTGAAGTAATAGAAATAATATTTCAATTCAATTAAAATTTAGATAAAAACTAAGGAAGAATGAATAGATATTTTTCGACGAAATAATATATATGTATGTCAGACAGGTTAGATGGAAGAAGTAGAGACTTTTTAGGCTCAATCTCGTCTTAATAAAGTCCTTAATAATAATATAGTACTTATGTTGGAATTAAGAGGGAGTTGATTAAACAGTTTTTTATAAATCCACAACAAATTCGTATTAATAAATCTGTTGTGCACTTTGTTGTCATGGAGTATCACCAGGTCTGGGACTTCTCCAGAAATTCCATAAGGAGGGGGTCCAGAATTTTTTTACCTGAAAACTGAAAGCTTTTTTCGTTTGCAAATTTTTCACCATCC
>KZ308511.1:159322-174484 GCA_000376725.2 Ladona fulva
ATAGAAATAGGTTCTAAATTTCATAAATATGTATTTGTTGTAAATCCTTTTTCTGATATAAATAATATTTCCGCGTAACTTGAATACGTATTCTCCGTGTAAATGTTTCTCAAATTTAATCCTTTTTTGAATTATATATGCTGCAGGAATAGTTAACTATTATTATTGTAACATTTCTTTACATTTTTAAATGAATTCTGTCATGAATATCCCGCATAAAATGGGAGAGGGACTTGTAGAATGGGGATGCAAGTGAGAAATTGAGGAGGTTAAATGGATAGTTTTCCTTTTAAGATACACCGAAATAAAATCGTTCCATCCTAAAGCTGAAAACATCAGGCTCGCTCGCTTTACCTATCTCCTCTTCACCTCCAAAATTCCTTTCCTTTCCCCACTACAGTCTCTCTTTATACACCAACTGCGCCTAATCCCGTACTCTGAGCTCTCCTGCCAACCATTCCATCCGCCTCTCGCGTATGTGTATGTGCAATTGAGTAGGGAACGGAATCCCAGTCGATCACGCCCGCTAGCCTTTGGGGAGGGAAGCGCTATTGATTGACTTTGGGGTGTCCACGGTTCGTTCAAGGATTCAGTTTGTCATAGATCTTAGCTGGTGACCGTGTGATTAGGGAAAACTCTAAGCGTTACTTCCTGAGCTAATGTTCGTAAAGGGTAAATGAAATTAAAAAGGGTAATCAGAAATCGATCGGCTTACCGCTGAGATTGGTGTGAAAATAGGTATCATAAATTCTTTCCTATTTAGGCTTAACTATTTCCTTAATCTCATGGAGTTCAAGGAGGTAGACCCTTTCTCAACAAGTGTTACATTCACTGACTTCCTTTTAGTAGCAGGAGAGAGAGCAATTGGAGCTGCTTAAATATTTTCCTTGGTGCCCGACGCTGTAAAATGGATACTGGTCATAAAATTAGGTTATTATGAGGTAGCATATCATTAGGTATTATGGTTATTTATGAGGTTTATTAATTAGAGACCCTGAGAGGTAAAATGCGAAAGAAAATAATTTGCCTAAATAGCATTAACAATGACATTTTATATGTGTACATCACACAATTTATGTTCAGTAACGTACGTATATTATGATCGATTATGATCGAGAGTTTAAAGAAAGCTTGCGATTTCCACTGCATTCACGGTAATTTTTACCTAATCATCTACATCATAGGTTTAACGGTGTAACGCCTTAGTTAGGACCCTGTATGCTTATAAAACCCGAACAAGTTTGTTTTCTTTGGTATCTGAAATGATTTTAATTGCAGATAAAATGAAAGTAATATATCATATATCAGCTCAGATCGTTTTTCACAATTTTTTTACGGATCAGATATACTTTTACGCCTTATCAGATTTATCTCTAAAAAATACCAAAATTCTCGGCGAACGAAAATTACTACAATGAAAAATATATTGTTATAAAATTATATTAACTTCTAATCCGTTTACAAATTATATATTACACTCAACCTAAAGGTGTTTTATGGGCATAGAAATCGGAAGATTGCACTAAAAAAGAAATAGTATTCAATTATAAGATTTTAAACACAACCGGCATACAATTATTGAAACTCTGACTTCTTTATGCCAACCGATATTTTTGACTGCAATTCGAACCTTCCAGGTTTAATATCGATGGTTAAGAGAGCTCTATGCATCGGATGGAAATCGGAAATCTTTCGCTTCGTGAAATTTAAGTCATTTACGCCGCAGTACCGTGTTTTCCATTCTGGGATTCTTTTCGAAAATTGGTTGGATGTGAATATGAGTTCTTCCAGAATAAAAAACAGTATATAGATTGATTCATTTCGGTATGAGAGCACATTATTTCGAGAGGGATTGGCAACGTTTGAAGTAGGTTATCGAGGAAACTTCCGCGAGAATGAAGAGGGGAAAGGTGAAAACGTAGGCGAGTGGAGACAGCGTTCGAAATAGGGTGGAAAGGTTTCGAAAATTAGCATCATAGGGACGAGTCTGTTTTCAGTTGGAAACAAGAAGCAAACGGGAGATTGAAATTGATTCATTGGAATAGATCGGTGTTATTGACGGGAGACTTCGGTATCGACGGTTACATCTACAGATCCTTTATACATAGGGATTAGATTTCAAGGATGATACTGAGAGTGATAACAATATAAAAAATAAGTTCTCTCCGATCCGGCGGATACATCATTACGGGAGACATTCGTTACGGAAGATGTTGAAGACGGGGGAAACGTCTGAAGAGGTGGAAGGAAGTAAAGACTGAAAAAGAATGGATAGAGAGAGATTAATGGAGAAAGCTTCGTGTTACTTGAAGCTATTAGAGCCGGGGGAGGGAGGGAGGTTCGAAGAGGGTGATTATCGCAATGGGATTCCGAAATGAGAAATGAATGGGAATGTGGGAAATGCGGAATGTGAGGAATGAAGAGATCAGGAGCTGGAACGAGTGATGCGCCGAGTTTCGGAGGCGGATTTGATTTCGAAGTGATTGAGAGGTTATGGAAGGGAAAGAGAGAATAGAGTAAAGCGCGGTCGTCGACTCTCCTGTCAGATATAACGTGGATGTACGCTTGCTTGATCCCTCATCAGGCAAACCCTCCAAATACATATCCAGGGGCTCGGAAAAAATTGCCAGAATCAAAAAATAAGCCACTGGTTCCCATATTCAAGCTATACCGGGATGTGACTGGAGATTTCATTAAAATCGTTTTCCACGAGTGGAATCATTCGTTATTTGATTATTTTTTAAAAACTACGAGGGATTTTTGTTGCTGATAGATTACCCGAACCTCAAATATCTTGTGTATGAAAGAGTCGTTCCAAATTGCCAATGGGGGAGGAAATTTTACAGCGGAACTCACATGAACCCTAACGATCGGCAATCGGGGAATGAAGTCGACAATTAAAAATTTTCTTTCATTCTTTCGTCGAACGGTTTTGAATATACCATACATCGAACTGAAGCCATTTTTTCTTTACTCTCAAGGATAAGTTTTGCAAAACATTGTGGAATTACTCTCGCAACTCTCTGAAAACATTCATAAGAGATCGACGTTAGTTTCATAATCCATTTATTCACGTGTATTCCAGTTTGAGCGGGAATTAATAACATTCTTGGTCCCGCGAGGATTTCTCGCACGGGATGAAACTCAATATTTAATTCCTCTCTCGGGCTGTTTACAAACAAAATATCTCCCTGTTGGTTTTTTCTCGTGATTCTTATGAATAAGTGATCGGCTTTATGGATCGCAGATTAATTTTATCGTTGCATATTTAGATTTAAGTTATGAATAACTAGTGCAAGCATGGCTATAATTTCACATACTAATCATTCTGTTCGCCATAGCATTGAAGTGAAAATTTACCGTCAGGTGTACTGCAAAACATCCCTAACAAATACAGAATCCATATCACGATACATGTATAACGTCGGCTGTAACCTTAAGAACTGTTACTGAAATCTACCAAAAGCATAACATCCTGGTACCGAACGTAAAAAATCATGCTGATTTGGCATGACAAAGTTAGAGCTACTATGATTCATCAAATAAAAAAAATTCAATTTTACTTATTCCCAATACGTTAAGGAGGAAAAAGATAAATATGAAAGAGAAATATTAGACTTAATAGACGAGTCTACGGTTTCTCATATTTATATTCATATTTTTATTTAACATTTTTCTTTAAAATCGAATATTTAGAAGAAAGCTTTTCGCATAGAAATTTTCGTGTATTTAATCACGGAATTAATTGATATTACTGATTTGAATTCATTTAAATATTCTATTACTAATTCTAATATAACTAAATAAATAACTCAGTCATCGTGAAAGCGGTACGCGTCATTCCCTCTTTTCCGTTAATGACTGTACGTTTTCATAATTCTCGAGCGAGATTTCGATTTGATGCGAGTTTCCAATTTCTGGTATCTATCTTTAGGACCAAAATTTTATCCTTCTGTATACGCTACTAATATAAATACCAGGAATATCTCAAGCAGAAGTTACACGGAGATTGTATCTCGTATCTTATCTCCGTTTCTTTAGGAATGTCAAGCGCGCCGACTGTCAATTCTATTTCTACATTTCCCGCCTCTGGTTCCTTTAAAAATTAACTCACCTCTCCGATAAAGCCATCTCTCCGCTAACTTCCTTTTCGGTAATGAAGCGGTACGTGACCCCGTTAGGATCGCATTTAATTATTTGAAAATGTATGGGTCGCTTTTTGACGAGCCATGTTTTACAGAATCTATCTACCTCATTTCCTACATTCGGGAAATACATCGGGACGAGACAAATAAAAAGATCCTTTCCTCATCCTACCTCTAAAATCTCCAAATTCCAAGACTTACTACCCTTCACCCCCTCTACCATTTCGGGCCATTCCATCTCCTCCCTCAATCACCTTAAACCCTCCAACTCTCAGACTTTTCCCTCCCTCAGCATCCCTCGTACAACGGTCTCCGCACCCCTCCAGTCCCCTTCCTCTTCCCTTCCTTTCTCCGCTATCAACCGGTACCCGAGGGTTTTAAATCTTTTTTATACCAGAGAATGCTTGATTAATTAAATGGGAAACAGGCCGAAACCGAATCCCTTCAGAGATGCTTTTCAATGCAAAAACGTGACTAGAGAGGGAGTCCGAAAATTTTCCTCGAAGAATTTTAGTCAAACGAGGCCAAAAAAGATGAAATTTGTGTTTTATTACCTATTGTTGTAAAAACGGAGCGGAGGATTGCGTATCGTTTGTTCATGTTTGATTTTCCCCCTCTATATTCGATTCTTCGATGGTTTAGGAACACCTTATTGATTAAATTGGTGCACTACTTTACTTCATTCTTTATTTCAATCAATTTTTTCTGTATGGTATGTTTGGTTGGTAGTTTGGTCTACATTGATATTGATAAATTCTTTTTCTCCTCGTGAATACTAAATTTAAGCATGCTAATCACAATACATAATTCATTTATCGGCTTTCTTTCTAAAAGTGATGGCAGAATATTTGATAATTGAAGCATTTCTTAAGCTTCTGTTGCTCAAGTTTTAGTTATAAATATTTGCTTTAAGCCGGATTTTATGCCGTATTTACATTCTACAACGGATTACAGTGAGCTCTATTACAGCAATTTCCGGTAATTTTCGTTTTGAAGCCTATTATTAGTAATATTGTTAAAAGAATTTCGACAGCTTAGGTCATTTCGCACGAAGGCCTCCTCCGGGAATCGAACCCGGGACCGCTTTCACCAAAGTCGAACGCTCACCTGACTATACGAAAGCCCTTTTATTGAAGTCTGTGATTACTTAACCAAATGCAGAAATTTCTCTCTTTTTATATTTTGGGAATCCTTTCTATCACGACTGAGTCTTTCGAAACTAAATTTAAATTAAAATCGATGTTTATAATTCCTGGATATCTCAGAATAAAATCTACTCTTCAGGAATCTACTTATCCAGGAATAATGAGATTTTAAAAATTTCCTTAATTCTATCCGTTAATGTAGATGAAAATGTTTCTGTTATCCTTAATACTAATATGCAAAATATTATGCATTTTTATAAAAATCTCCAGTTACCATCAGGGAGGCATAAGGAAACGAAAATTACATGAAATATTAAAATTTAGTTGATGCAATTTAATCATATTTTAAAGATCAAGTGATAAATTGGGTATAAAAATATAAAATTGATAAGACTCCGCATGATTTTTAATTTATCCACAGCCAAACAGTAAAGAAAATAGTAAATCATCTTTATCCTTAAAAGTCTCGACAGCCGCATTTGTAGCACTGGGTATAAGGAGAACCTCTTAATGACGAGATCAAAAATTCCTTATATTACACTAATCTTTGCAAAAATTAGAAAGTAGAGAGCGCATGAAGAATATAGCCGGAAAGAAAAATTTAAATTCACTCTACGGAAGAATTCCAGTATATTACAATGGAACATACCTGAATTTCTTGCTATAGCGAAATAAACAATAGTAGTAGTAGTATTGTTAAAAGGGCTTCGACAGCTTAGGTCATTTCGCACGAGGGCCCCCACAGGGAATGGAACCCAGGACTGCTTTCACCGAAGTCGAACGCGTTGCCCACTTGACTAACCGGGAGCCGGAAATGAACAATTATTTTAATCGAAGCAAATATAACTGGGTTAAAGAGAAGAGAGAACTCCATGAAAATGAATGGGGGGGAATTAAAAAAATGAATTTCATCATAAAAAGGGCAGAGAATTCAAAATCTGACTCCATATGCCGAACTCAAAAAATACTGAGTCATTACGGATATAAGCTATAAAAAATCGATGGTAAATTCCCGAAATTGATCCCGTTAAAGTCTTTAAATTAGGCAGGGTTTTTGATACGATATATTTCCCGTGTATAAATGCGAAACTGAGATTACCAACAATCCCGTTTGAGAGGTGTAGAAATTTGGAGACGAGAAAAATACAGCGTTCTGATTTTCATAATGGATATCTTAAATCACCTGAAATTTGAATGGACGTTGGAGAGCGTGAGATACGTAATCCCTTGCCTAATGGTGTTCCATTATTTCGACATTTCCCCACTACAACTGCTCATGCACTGCAATACCACTAAGAACCCATACCTCAGCCGCTCTCATTAATTGGCCAAATTGCTTGGTTCTAATTTGTGCCGCGAGGCATTCGACCGAAGAACAATGCTGCCAGCTAGCACCCATTATGGCGTATTTTACCGAGGAGATAGGCTGGAACCGTTTAGTTTCCATTTCTGGGGCCCAAAGAGAACAATAGACGTTCGAAAACCAATGTCTCCTCCTTATGTATTCCTCACATTTATGCCAGGATTGGCATCGCATCGTGGTGCGTGCACAGGGATGGAGGGAGGATAATGCGTCTTGCTCACTCGTGAAATGAAGAAGCACATTGGAGAAGGATAGACTGATGAAAGTAACAATTCTGCGAGGAAGATGCTGTTTTAGGAAGCGAGTACGCTAGACACTATAGTATAGTACGCTAGACACGTATCCTCTTACAAGATTGATTAATCGCTTCACGACTTTGGAACGAGAGTAGTTTAGGGTGATAGATAATCAAAAGCAATTGATACCGTATTTTTATAAGGGTTGTTCTCCACCCACTTAGGAGATGAGACTGTTTAAACATTCTACCTAAAAATCCGCATCATCTTTCAATAACTACTTGACTGAGCGCAATCAATAGCATCGGTTGTGGTATTGGTAACGGATCTTCCAAGATGTTTTTTCTTAGCGTGCGCTATGGCGGACGACAGTCGGAATTTTTTTCCTTCTCTATTTGTCAATTTTAACCGAAAATGTTTCATATTTTATCAATATATTGCATACCTTCCCCAGCGGAATTTTATCCTTTTTCTCGAATAAAATCCCTTCACTTTCTTTAGAATTTCACTACAAGATGACTTGTTTGTATAAACATATATCGGTCGTCATAGCCTCAAATCAGAGTATGCAAAGTGAAGGCTAAAGTTGACTTTGAACAGGAGTTTTCTATGCATTACGCATCACTATCACTTGTACTCTTAACCTAATTATCCTAAGGCAACATCAACGTCGCTAATTCTTCTTTATAATGGCTAGTGAAAATGAAATGAAGATAAATGGAAATAGAAACTAGATAATACTTAGGTCATAAAGTTCAAAAGTTATTAATGAATAATAAAAAGAATACATAAAAAATTTGATATAAGGCCGCCGAATAGGCAGCGCGACTGAATTCGGGGTGACTTAATTCGTGGTATTCGTCGCAAAATCCACTACAATCCCAGAGTACCTGGTGAATGGAAACATATTCTTCAAATTCCATATTTAGAAACATCAGACATTGATATAGTATAAGATAGTTCGGTACAATTTTCCTAAATGTTTTCCTCACTTTATCTCAAAATTTTGCCGAAAAGGGTTTCCGCCATTTTAATACATAAAATGAGCAAAGGTCCATTTTTAAGCGTAAAAACTATAACGAATAGAAAGATAAGAAATCATAATAGAATATCGAATTGTTGTTTTTTCCATCAGTTACTTCAACACCGTGAACAACGCAACGAACTTTAACGATTTTCCGAAAAATCCGAGAACATACTTTTCTGTGAAAATTGGCCAACTTTGACACTTTTACAAGTGACAACATGTAACTTTTTAAGGCGTACTAATACCGAAAATTACACATGAAAGCACGAAATTCAAACTATTCTTACTGTGAGAAGTTTTAAGTCTATTACTCTTAAAATTCATTTTTAGCCTCTTGACCAGCTTTATTCGATTGTAGCCCACTGAGCCATCGGAGAGTTGAGGACTAGAATATGAAAGATGTACGCGTAATGTCAAATGATACTTTTCTAATCTAAAAAGAAAATGCCAGGAGGAAATGATGTCGGCTTAAGGCGTAGCAGATATGGGACACTCTTGAAACGGCTTTAATAGCACATATTATGTGAATAAGGAAGTGGGAAGGTGCTCGAAATGGCATCTCTGGGAAATCCTCGACGAGGAAACAACTGATTAATTAACTAATGACGGGATAAGATCAATCGAGGGAATCCACTAATTGAGAGAACTAACCGCCGAAGTATTTTTGGCTTATATAGATGCTTCGATCGCATTAAGCGTTGCTAGTAAATGGTAAGCGATGGAGCTCAAAGGCTCAAAGCGGAATCCGAGAACACGAAAATTTAATTGAGTCTGAATTAAGCTTATTGCTTGAGTATCTATTAAAATCGTTCCAACGCGTTGAGTATAATAAGTATTTTACTATAATACTTTGTATAAATATTATCGTTTTTAGATGTTCAAAAATGTTTTTTAGAAAAATATTTGCTGTTTCCTTTTTAATTTCATTTTTATTCAAATTTAAAATTCACTACTGTGAATGAAATTGCCATTGAAACCTTTAATTCTATTATTATTATTATTATTATTTATGAGTCCTTCAAAAGATATTTCCATAGTATCCTTTCCAGTGTATTTATCGGAGATATTACCGCATGTAGTTATCAGTTTTCTCTACTGAAATCTTTCAATCACTTCATTCTTCCATTTTTCCTCATTACAATCTGATCTGAAATTATTTAAAACTAGTGATGAGATCTGGAAGCAGAAAGATCTCTGGATTACGTAATATAAAAGTGCTACCCTTGGATGCGCAAAAAATGCACATCCAGTTCAAAGTCGTCTTAATGGCGTATAAGTGGTTCCATATTCTGAATTCAGTTGTCTCCTTTGTATCAGTAAAGAGTGAAGTGTTTTCGATTTGTTAAGTCCTTGAAAAATAGGGAACAAAATCCTATTCATAAATATCAAATTTTTATCAGCGGTATATCATTTTAATTTTGAAACTTATTTCTTATCTCATGAGGCATTTCTTTGGCCTTATAAGTTCGTTAACTGGAGGCCCAAGCTACAATTCAAGAAAGCTGGCATGAGTCGGTTTAAATCTCTTTTGTTTTGAAGATTTAAGAATGTTCGTCTTAAACAGCAATACAAGTAAATTTCATTCAACGAGAACGATTTTCAAACCCTAGAGCAGACTCCTTACGGAAAATTTGCATTAAGCTGATAGTTGATAAGAAAATTACGCTCATGGATCGAATCCAATAGCTTAAAATTACCTTTTGAGCACTTTTGCTTGATTATCAAATTTACACAAGGGGCCATACTTAAACGATGTTACGAAATTTTGGGTTTCTGTCACAAAATTTCCCATGGAGCTTTATTTCGGACGTGATCAAGTGTCGCAGAACCCAGACATACCCCTTGAACGTGTTATCGTTTAAGGACGACCCCATAGTTCATGCGTGAATATAGATGATTGGCATTAGATTTTTCAATTAGCCTTAATTATTTAGACTTAACACCTAAGAATCTATTTTATCTTCGTAAGTTTTCTGTTTAGATTGCTTGCTAAACCAATCAATGAATGACGCAACTTAATTTATCCTTGATATTCATTGAATATCAAAGTTTTGAGAAAGGCATCTTTGGAATGAGGGATATTATTGACTGAATAAAATGGTTTCAATGTCTATTATCATAGCTCGTGCAACAAGGTCTCGCCAATTCAAATTAATAACGTTTTCTCTCTGTGAAATTTGAAGTTCTTCCATTGAAATGATGAAATTTTTTTAAGGTTAATGAACTAAGCCTTTGAATGCCAAGAAAAGACAAGTAAGCAAGATTTATGCAATTAAAATTTTTAAGTAGCAATTTTTTACCATGTAGTACTAAAGAATGAGGTATAAGGGAAACGCATAAAAATTTTCTCTTAAAATTTTGAAATATTTTTACGTAAAATAGTTCGCTGATACTCCGAGTAGCAAAACAAAAGCAAACGTAATAATTTGAAAAAAGAACCAGTACACATAGTATCCTTGAAGTAAAATGAATTTCGTTAGTTTAAAGAGGCTTTTTCCTAAAAATCCATGAAAGTGTAGATTGCAACTGAATCTCTTTGGGACAAGTAGATAATCAGAAAATTTATTCTGCTTCCCATCCACTAATGATTTCCATGTCTTCCGTATAATTCACGCATCGACCGCAATTAGAAAGCCACCTGAGTCACTCGAATTTTAACTTGCTGCCTCTTTTCTCGGCAAACGTATCGGAGAAAAATATCAAAAGGAGCGTTCTACAGATGTCATGTCTCATTTTTGTGCGAATGCAGTCCTCTGTGAGCTTCATTTTATCGCTGCACACACTGAAATAATGCACGATCGAGGACTTCTTTTTGTCGAAGGCATCAACAGTTTTTTTCCTCTTCATGTACTCGAAATCTCCTAAGTTTGAGCCGTATCAAATTTGCATGTTTTTTCCTCTTCATGCTTGATCAAGACGTGCATTCATTTTTGGAGTAATGAGATCAAAGAATGGTTTTTGAAATCCCTCTCAGTACTGCCTCCGTCAGTGAGATCAGACAGGTAAATAAGTTCAAGTAATGGAATCATTCGCGTCAGTCATTCCCTTACGAATTTTCTCCCGAGTTTTCACAAAGGGAATTTATCGAGAGAGGATAGAGCGATTGTGGCGAATTCAATAGAGTAAAAAACAATGGGTAAAGGGAATTTGCAAATTTTGTGGAACGCGGGAGTCAAAGGAAAAAAATGCAGACGCGATTAGTCAGAATTTTGAGGAAAACTATCCGGAGTAAGCAACCAGTAACGCCCGCAATAAGCGAATCAAAACGCTTCATTCAAATATTCATTCTAGAAACAAACCAGACCGGCTTGAACTTCAGTTCCTGCATTGTGATAGGATTTTTCTGAAAAAAGAGTTCGCAGAAAATAGGAAGTAGAGTTCTCGAGCATGAAACATGGTTTGGTAAATTATTTCAATCCTCTTTAGTGCTACATGGCTACAAAATGTAGACACGGATTTGTTGTATCTGGATGAGTGATTTCTTGCAATTTTCCAATATTAATAATCCCATTTTAATGCTTATTATTAATGAACAAACGAAACAATTCCATAATCAGAAAAAATCTGATTAGTTGCGACTTGAAACCGGTATTTACGGGTTCGAACGCTAGCACGCTATCCACCGCAGCCGGCGATCCAATACAACTAACTTATCTTTACTTAATTTGTTGATCGGTAGATTTTACAATTAATTGGCATTAGTGGGCCTCATTTCCATCTTACCATTATTTCAGACGAGTTATTCCTAAAAGTTCATTATTATTTGTAATTATCAGAGTTCCGCGGATAATTTTATTTTTCTTATAATTTGTTTTCACCTACAGATCAACTTAGATTGATTGCATAGCCAAATAAAGTAAAAAGTTGAGAGAACCCTCACGACTTCTGCGAAGTAAAAAAATTTCTTGATTATATGGACAATAGGAAATCAGTCTTTTAACCGTACTTACCTGGACCAGAATAGGTTTTCATTTATTTATAAATATGTCTTGTTAGGCACGAAATATAATCTTGACTATTCAGATGTAAGCATTCAAAATCAAAATTTGAGCAGCGAATAAGAGAAAATGAGGGAGGTCTCCTATAAAAAGACCTTAAGCCGCAAAATAAAACCAAAGAACGCTGAAAAACCTCCAAGCGTAAGCTCCTCAAGGAAAGAGAATCGCATACTTTTCTGATATCTTGAAAACCTAATGCCTTCTTTACTTGGTTACGTTCTTAGAAAATGGAAAATATATCCAAGACGTTAGGAAAATTTAATGTAGAAAAATATGTTTTTATTTATTGCACAATGATGTGATCCAGTTAAGAGTGCATGAGGTTTTCAAGATATCATTTAAGTCACATTTGATCTTCAACATTCAGTAAATAAAATGCTATTAGTTGTTTCTTTAGTTAGTGTATATTTATTTAGAACACTCGTGTTCAATTTAGCGCAATTTAAGAGTATTATATCTATCTCAGAGAGCATATTTTTTCTTATCGAAAGAAGCCAATTTTCATTGAGTTAGTTGTCCTATTAAAGTATACGATTCTTTTTCCTTAAGGAGGAGTTTACGTCTGAAGGTTTTTACAGAGCTCTTGGGTTTTATTTGGCGGTATTAGGTCTTTTTATGGGTGGCCTCCCGCATTTTCTCTTATTCGCTGGACCATTTTTTATTTAAAATCTGATGTCCTATTAGGCATGATTATATTTCCCGATTCAGCTACTCTACGTAAATAAGAAATGCATTCTGTTCAGAGAGAGAAGAAATATCTCCGTCCCGGGAACTCGATAACAAACACTGCGCCGTGTCATTTTCTGAAGGTTCTGAAACTCCTCCTTCCCGAGGTACTACAATTCCTCCAACACTAGCATTGCTCCGCATATTCAGCTAATGACGATCATTGTATTGGCCATTTTAGGTGAACAGCGATTACAAGCATACTTCTCCAGTAGTGTGAGTTCCTTTACCTGTTCTAAAGTTATAAAATTGTATAAATCCTGTATTAAGGTATAAAAAATGAAGTAAGGATGTATATTGATGCCAATGTAAGTTAAAAACTATTGGCAACAGTTAGAGTTACTGAGTTAACGGAGCTATCTCGAAATAGCCTACCAACTTTAAATCTCAGCCTTCAAAATGATTACGGAACACTGAAGTATCGTATATGGAAAACGAAATGTAATTAATTTATTCATAATTTGTACATCATACATTTATGGCAGTGTCATAAATACTGAATTTGTAACGATGAGTTTAATTGCCAGTGTACACGGCAGCCTCAGTTACACAATTAATATTTCTTGATGCATCTTCTGGCTGAAACCTTGAATAATTGGTAGCTGACATTTGAATCGATGGTTACTTCAGATTCTAATTCTCATCTACCCAACTTCATCCATCAATCCACATTTAAATCGTTAAAACTTATTTATCAATTCTCCCTCACTTTTTAAAATCTACCCAAGTCTCATTTTAACGGAACGATTCCTAAAATCGTTTCTAAAACTCTAAGCCTGTCTTTATACGATAGTTTTCCATTAGATTTCTTTGCTTTGTAATTTCCTCCGCTTATAGTTTTTAGGGAATTATTAAAAAAACCACCATCGGAAGGCAATGAAAGTCAGTTTCTCTACCTTCGATTCGATCATTGATTTAATATCACCTGTGGCATCAATTCGTGGAAATGTTTTAATTTGGAATCATTCAATTCCCAAACAACAGGTAAGGTTTGAATCAACCTTAATCCGGGGACGAAATGGCTCGACCGCGTGCTCCTTATGGTCTTTACCTTTCCCATTCTCACATCCTGCATCATTTCCTCTTATTAGTTTCAACTATCCCACCTTTTTCCCTTCTAACTTCAACCTTTAGTCTCCACAGCGATCCAGCATTCCTTATCTTTCCTACACTTGGCGTCTACATTTTAATTCCCTCCTCCAAAGTTGGAGGGGTATTGCTGAAACAGCTCGTAATTGTGTTTTTCTCGCGTAGAATTGTGAATCCATTTTTTCATAAGAAAAGTTTTGGCTACTACTCTTGCTGGATAATAGAAATATTCCTTCATGACCTCAAACGTCGAATGTATCCTTCTCACTCTGTCTTCAGGACTTTGTCCTTCGGACGAAGGTTGGGATTCCTTGAAAGAAAGGAGATTGGAAGCTAGGCTGCGATTACTTGATACATTTTGAGACAGTGCGTTTGCGGAGGACGTAATCAATATTATGTGACCCCCCTGATATTTAGGCCGATCCGACAATAAGCGTAAAATAAGAGAAATAAATGCTAGGACAAGTCATTTAAGGACTGATTCTCTCCGCGAACGATACGCGATAATAACAAGATGAAGAAATAGCTCGAACTTCCGGTGTTTACACCCCCTGTAACAAGTGAAAAGGCGGCTTGTAGGGTATTGATGTAGATGTAGATGTATTTCCCACAGACATTACATCATGCATGATTGACTATCATAAAAAATAACTATATTTCTAAAAGAATATTGGAATACGAACATCCTGTTTACTTAAAGAGAAAAAATCCTCTTCGCTACTAAACTACATTTTCCATTTGTTATCCTATTCTTCGATTAAAAAGTTTTGTCTAAAGAATAACAAAAAGAGTACACATACTTTTATTACAATATTTTATTCCACGACCATGGTTTCGATCGTTTAAGTCATCTGATTCAATGATAGTGTTCATTTATTGAAATTAGATAAATTTAAATAATTTGAGAATGGCTAGTGATTTCGTCAACATTTTTCGATCAGTACTAGTGTAAGCTCAGAAAGTCACGCTTAATCACATTAATTTAATATTAGGACAGACGTTAGGTTTCTTGCCTTCTGCTCACTAAGATTTTGATCAATTAATTGAGGAAATAAACTGCCATAAATGTGATAATTTTCGTAAATAGATCCATATTGGACTGGAATTCATTACCTGAAGAAGTTTTCTATCCCTTCCCTGCAAATGAAAGGAAGTTTAAGAAAATCCTTAAAAAAATAGGCTGTGAAGATGTACGTACAGTGCTGGCCAAAATTAACGCAACACCTCGCGACGTACCGGAGCGGGAGATTTAGGAACTAACTGTGCTGAGGACTTTACAGTGCACTCTGACAACAGTGTCAGAGGGGGGTGGGTACAGCCCATTGGGGAAGGGGGAGGGCGAGGCCAAGATGTGCTCAATCTCGGGAAATTCGAAAATCTGTATTCCTGCGTAAATCTACAGTCGAAGCGTTCACGAGAACGGATAAGAATAG
>KZ308511.1:181953-194537 GCA_000376725.2 Ladona fulva
GGATGAATCTTTAACTTTCATTAAATTCGATTAGGCATAGTTTTTCGCAAAAATTTTCGTCAGCAGTTCCTTCCGAGATTCTCGTATACGCAGCTCATATTCATATCCGTTCTCACGAATGCTTCGGATGTAGAGATACGCAGGAATACTGATTTCCGAATTTCCCGACTTTAAGCTCATATAGACCTCGCCTTCTTCCCATTCCCAATGGGCTTCCCCCCCCCCTCTGACACTGTTGTCAGAGTGCACTGTAAAGTCCTCAGCACAGTTAGTTCCTAAATCTCCCGCTCCGTCACGCCGCGGGGTGTTGCGTTAATTTTGGCCAGCACTGTACATAGATGTAGATAACTTTTTATAAATTTTGTATGTGGTTGTGGGTGCATACTAATTAGAAATATTGTAGTGTAGTATTAGTGCGAGTAAATATTGTTTTTTTCTTTATTCATTATACTTCCATAATATATAGTAGTCTCAACATCGGTCTGTGTAATGCCAATTAAGATAATTGAGGTTCATTAAATAATGTTGTAGGTATTGTGAATTTAGCTCTGTATAACGTAATCATGTACTGCTTGGCTAGTGTTGTAATTTTGATTAGTTTTGTGATTTTGATGCATTTTTCTTGCATTAAGTTCTGATACGTAAGTTCATGTATGTTTTAATCATTGTATGACGTCGGGCATTGCTACCTGGTTATTGATTATTTGCAGTGTGAATTTAATATAATAATCTCGAAACAGGCGAATTATAAAAAATAATGTCAGTAATGAATTTTAATTTCATAAAATGTTGATTATCCAATTAATAAGCATCATGACAGATTCGAAACTTCGCTTTATAAACATCTCTTCCCAATAGCGATGAAGTAAAAAAATTGAAAATGGTTGAGGGATGAATTAAAGAAAAATCAATGAACTTTGTATGGAACTAACTCAGACCAAAAACTAAAGCCCTGGTATGAAGAGTAGAGGCATAGTCCGCAGCAATGTTTGCTTTTAATCAAGTTTGACATTTTGAGTCAAATCCCTCCATATTGTGCGGTGACCTACTCACATATATAATAAGGTATTTGGGAGTAATCCCGCTTTACCGCGAAACTACGTTTTCCCATATCAATTGTCGAACACTCATGCGTCCTGAATCTACAGTCGACTCTCGTTTCTTTGACTATTTCCACTTCACACTAAAATTAAGCTTCTTAGAGGGATTGTTACTTGTAGACTTATGTTTGTTTCCCATTCTATTCTTAATCACCATCTTATGTAACGTTTAGTTAAAATACTCTGTCTCTCTCAATGATGACATATATTATCACTTTTTTAAGAAAATAGTCTTACAAGAAATACACATTGATGACATATATACTGAATTCATCATCTTTAATTACCCAGGTTTGTTATTGAGTTTTACTCTACAGTTAACTTGATATATTTAACGAAGTGTGGATTCCGTGCGGATTCATGCGTAATTCACAAAATTTTCGGANAATTCGAAACCTTTACGTCTCGATTAATTTTGCAAGATTTGAAATAATTTTTTCTCTGAAGTTCTACAAAACTATCTGGGCGTTCGAAAAGTTAACCAAATTAAATGAAAAAATTATCACACAAGCTCATTATTTTTGCAGCTTCAGTTTGCTCTATTATATGGGAATCCCGTCTTAAATCTCGTAAATCCTTGTATACAATTAAAATAAGTTTTGCATTACATAAAAACACGCATTTATTAGCACATATTATCTACGCTATTAGCATAAATAATTATATAATAATTATACGCTAAAAATGATTATATTCTCGAAAAATCAGTCTTACTCATTTTAAGCGTTATTTAAACGAGTTTTCTCTCTTTCATTATTTCAAGTAAAAGAAGTTTTGCTGGGTTAAAAACTCTCTTCCCATTTCCGTGCCTTTTATTTCCCCAGGACGATTAGGAGGAAATTATAAGTTCTTTCGAATTTACTTAGTAACTTGGGGAAGTCGTGCGAAAGATTCCAATATAAGGCTTAAATCGACGCCGAAATTTGCTTTCACAGCAGTTTCTCGAGCAAATTCGGCTGCAATTGTTGATTTTTCGACAAAAGCTCTCTAAACTACGAGAGACTGTAGCGTTAAAAAGGTGGATATATGATTTAATTATCAATAAATTATTAATTTTCCTAAAAATATGTTAATGACATCGTGAGATTTCTTTGTATCTTGGTACAAATTAGTGACTTTCGGTCAGTTTCACTAATTATGCTGGTTCGGTGGCGTAGTGGTTAGTACTTACCTTGCAACATCGAGGTCTTGGGTTCAAACTCTGGACAGGTAATGATTATTTGTGTATATACATATATAAGTGTGAGTATTTGTAAAGAGTTTATTGTAAGAATAGTCCATTCTGACTAAAGTACGCCGTAAAAAATAATTATTGCTACAGTTAGTTCATTTCGGATGTTTAGCGGGCACGTGTGTTTAATTAAAATATTGCAACAAATTACACAAAATAAATAAAATGAGTAATTGATTAACGGTGGGTGAATAACTGAAATACCATTTTAAGAGTGCGTGAAAATTCAAAGATGTTTGTGGTAATATTTAACCAATGCGACTAATAAGAGGACTTTTTAGAGGGACTAGCCAAGGTTTAAATTTTAGATACCTACTAATTAATATGTATGCTTCGTTGAAAAGGTCTGTCAGATTTCCATTTCAAAGACGTTTTCCACTGCATTTGTAAAGTCTGCCAATAATTACGAGTAATGACCATTTAATTTATTACATTTAGTTATTGATCGATTAACATACTATTAATAATTATTTTACCTATTACTGCCCAGTTAACTTGTCTTCAAGTATTCTAATGCTGGGCTATCTGTTGCCCAGCAGGTTTTGTGCCGAGTAGTCTTGTCACCCGCTTGACTGTCACCAGTGGACCTTCAGTGCCGATGAGATCCTAAATTTGAATGTTTAATTAAATTTATACAAAGCAAAATCGGGTGAATTATTTAGGTATATGCAGCTTGTTTATACGGTTAAATATGGAGAGATTGGACAAATAATTACTTCTTTGCTTTACTACTGTCAGTGACACTGGATACAACATGTAGATAAGCATGTAGTAAACTCTAGGTATTTCCGCGACTTGGTTAAAAGAGTGAATATTTTGAGTGAGCGTTTGAATAAACGCCACCTAAATCTCTCTGTACCCATCTCTCGAGATCCAAGGTTGCTTTAGTGATGTATATCTTACCTTTTAGTTAACTCACGACCTTTACATTTACGCCTTTGAATTCACTGTGAACTAGAGACATCCTATGTTACACGGTCACTGTAAGCGACCTAATTCGTTTTTCGTGGAATTACCTCGTATCGGGTTAATAATATGAAACCTTTGAAGCGGCGAGTTTTTCACTAAGTTAACCAGATCTCATTTTCATTATCTCGTTATCCGTCTAATGGAGAATCCTAATTAAAATCTACAACTCCCGCGAGCATTTTCCATCTAAATTTGGGAAAGAGGCAGCATTCAACGAGTTTAATCTTTTCTATAAATCTCTGTTAGCCCCAAGTCACTGGCAGACGAATAATGCGGGTCACTGGGAATTAAATTTCCAAAATATCTTTGAAGAATAAAAATCTTATTAATGCCACTTTCTTCTAATTATACGATTAATTCCTCAATCAGAGCCGAAGTTATTTAAAGAGTCCAATCCTCGCAAATACAGAAGTTGAAAGATTTAAATCGAACTCCTTAAATATTTTTCTGTCCTGTGTTTAAATTCCTTCAATGAAATTACCTACCAGTAATTCATTAACTGTGGGTGAAATTTTCATGAGGAATAAAGAAAGGAAATATTTTAATGACCATGTACTTAATCTCAGAATTTATATAATGTTTTAATGACGTGATTTGATGTAACTTAAAATATTCCTCTCCTGTAAACTTTGCTATTGGTTACGCCTCTAAAATTTGTATTGAGAAAAAAGCTTAACTATTCCGTCTATTAAGTTTGCCAATCCCTGTTCTAGGAAATAAACTAATGTACAAATAAGCAAAAGAAGTTGAAGTTAAAAAAAACTAGTACAATAATTTTTAAATCGATTACCATCGTGGTTTAGAGATTTTTGGAAAGTAGGCTTAGGAAGAAAAGTAGATAATAGGTAAGTAGAATTTAGGAATTAAACCAGTAATGCGTCCATTTGGATAGGGATGAGTCAGCTGATCGTCAGTCGAGTCGCTATTCTTTGACCGAGTTAACCGGTATAACCGATACGTAGGCTTTAANAACGATACGCGAAAGTAATAGATTAGCGAAGTAAATTCAGTAAATTCATGGTGCTTGCACCCCCTGCCACACGCCGAAAGGCGGCTTGCAGGGTACTAATGTAGATGTAGATGTAGATGTAGCTTTAAAATTTCTCTGCTATATATTCTTCTAGAAAAGTACCCTACGACCCACCTGTCGACACTTGGTAGAGAACGCATGACCCATTAACCTAATCTCTCTTCGTCGTCTATTACAACTGCGCATTACACGTAAGAGAAATGATTTAATGAAGCAAATAAAAGAAACCATCTCCTTCCCGACAGAAATTAAAAAAAGGAAAATAGTGATTTATATTTGCAATTTCTTCAAGGGTACAAAAATAGAGACTTCTACACTTTACCACATACTTTAACTTTACTACCTGTTTTGAGAGTTACTTATCATCAGGCAATGAAAATGAAAGCTACAGGGCTCTACTCCAATCTGCACATAATTTCCTTATGCCTGACGATAAAAATTAATTTTAAATAATTAAGAACAGTTCTCCAACCCATTCGGGATACCTTGTCCCGTCAGACTTTTTTCAAGTCCATTCTTCCACGGGTTCGATTCCCGGTCCCGTCAGACTTTTTTCAAGTCCATTCTTCCACGGGTTCGATTCCCGGTCCCGTCAGACTTTTTTCAAGTCCATTCTTCCTTGGAATTTTTCCTGGGTGCGCACCATCTTGCGCAAAGTCATTCTTACCCATTTTCGTTTTATTACAAGTATGTTGAATGAGTTGCCGCTTATTGCTGAAGTCATCTTCTTGCATTGCTGGATTCTTATTTCCCGTAATCTGCAATCTTCCACATTTTAATGAAAAGTGTACACCATTATTCTTAAAATTATTATACATTTTTTGATACATTTTCATATGATAATCTCAGTACATCGATGGTTCGTTCATTTTTTCATTGTAAATTTTTTCTAGGAATTTATTCCATTTAATCGGAAATGCACATAAATTGAGCAGCATTAATTATATCGCTCTCATAATTTTAACTTCTTCGTTTTGCTTTCCTAAAGAAAGTATACTTTAAATTTAAGTAAAGACACTCTTAAAGTAATACAACTAAATCTGCATTGCATAACCGAGAATTTGCGTGGTATAAACGCAATTTTGAATGAATTAATTTCTTAATAACCGTTAAAGTGTACTGTAATTACTCTAACCAGAAAAAGTTGAATGGATAGCACCTTAGACTAGTTACACCTAGAGATCAATTGCAGTAGAGTTGTTGATAGTGCTTCAACGACTTAAGTCATTTCGCACATATGGACCCTTACCGGGATCGAACTCTGTATCGCATTCATCCAAGGGAAACGTGCCACCCACTTGAATATCCGGGAGTTTATGGGATTAATATCTGCAATAACCCTTAGGTGAATAGAGCAGAAAGCAATGAAATTAATGAATTCATTCAATTACATTTTTTCAGAGCATCACAGCCTCTGTTTTAATCTGGGAAGATATTACAAATTGAGCAAATAATCGAGTTCTTCCGAAGTTCTCAAAAACGAAATTGAAATCAGGGCGATTAACTCGATGTCGACTGGATTCTCTAATAAAGCGCTTAAACAAATATACAAATCAAGTTTTATAGATACATTTCTCCGAAATCGCGACACGCATAAGCCCCGATTTCATCAATTTACGAGGACACACATTTGACAATAATTCGCAGAAATTCAAATCCTAAAAATCAGTGTTTCCACTGAAGCGACGACAATGCTTTTTCGTATATTGTCCATTAATACCCTATAGAATATGAACTTCCAAAGCTGCTTTTCCCACGAAATTTTACACCCACATGGACAGGTTGACATTTAAGTAGACAGATATTGGAAATAAATTAATAGCATTGAGCTGTTTGAAAATTGGCTCACTTAAAATGAACATAGAAACGCAGAGGTTAATTTTTTTTTATATTCTCGATCATAANAGAAAAAAGCTTAACTATTCCGTCTATTAAGTTTGCCAATCCCTGTTCTAGGAAATAAACTAATGTACAAATAAGCAAAAGAAGTTGAAGTTAAAAAAAACTAGTACAATAATTTTTAAATCGATTACCATCGTGGTTTAGAGATTTTTGGAAAGTAGGCTTAGGAAGAAAAGTAGATAATAGGTAAGTAGAATTTAGGAATTAAACCAGTAATGCGTCCATTTGGATAGGGATGAGTCAGCTGATCGTCAGTCGAGTCGCTATTCTTTGACCGAGTTAACCGGTATAACCGATACGTAGGCTTTAATATAGGAGCAGCGATTTTCTTCGATTCAAATGGAGCAGTGTCATTATTTCGGGTAAATCAGTGATACTATTAATTGGAAATGATTTCACGTAATCTTTGTATGAATTTAAGCAAAATATGGTAACTGTATTTTGTCAAGACATTTCTCAGATAAAAGAAATAAAAAATAGATACGTAAGAGCGGTGTTGGAGGAATGAAGGGTCCTTAAAGGAAGTATCAACCAAAGGGAAGAAGCCAATCGGAGCAGCGTTACAGGCGGAGCTGCATATACGATTCTCTTTCTAAGAAGATGACTTAAGCCGACTAAAAGAAGGGCACCCTATGAACCAGCTCGGAATCACTAGAACTGAAGCTTGTACTTCCGGTCGGGAGATCTCCGTTATTTGCCAACGGATTAAAGGAAATGTTTGTAATTTGCGTGGGGGTTAACTGTGAGGATGTAAAAACGATTCTTATTTGATTTAAATTCGCTATGTAAAGACTCGGAAGATGTTAGAGGGCGACAAATCTTAAGGAGTGGAATTACTGTATGCTATCCGTTTAGCGTATTCTAGCACAATTTGTTCTTAAATATACTGCTACGACAGTATAACATTTGATTATCAAATGTACGGTCGTTTTTAACAGTATATTTAAAAACCAAATAGCCTAAATACGTTAAACACAGATAGCGAGTTTGTCATTCAGATTTCGCTTGATTTTCTACATGAACCTTGTAAATTTTGCCCGTGTTATGTGCCCTTAAATTCGAAACCTTTACGTCTCGATTAATTTTGCAAGATTTGAAATAATTTTTTCTCTGAAGTTCTACAAAACTATCTGGGCGTTCGAAAAGTTAACCAAATTAAATGAAAAAATTATCACACAAGCTCATTATTTTTGCAGCTTCAGTTTGCTCTATTATATGGGAATCCCGTCTTAAATCTCGTAAATCCCTTCAAGAAGGATTCTTTCTTTTATCGACTTAAAGTAATATGGCAGCGCTTGAATAAAACTATTCTACCTCTACTTTTGTTATTTCTCTATCCTGCATTCTCTATTCTCTAATCATTGTCCCTTCATTTCCATGCATTTAGAAACCTCAGTTTCTTGCATTTTAATCTCCTTGAAATCTATTACAGTGAGTGATTTTTACTTCCAACGCTAATATTAGCATTAATTTGAAAATGGGCACCATTAAAATATCCCCGAACAGACGTTAATTGACTCATCTTCAACATTAAACTTATCTCTTGACTAGTTATGGGCAGCATGTTGAATACTTTTCATAGTATCAATGAGATTTTTGCTCTAGAAAATTACTTATCAAAATTTAGTATTTATGTATGTACGTCCATAAATAGCTATCGCCATGGTCGGTGTCATAGGATGTTACTTGCATAAAACAAAGATACATACGATTTTTTTATTCAATATCATCAGTCTCACCATCCATCCATATTTATATGATTCGTCCTTCACACTTTGACTGATATACCAAGTAAGAAAGAGAATCATTTTTAATTATCGATATAACTGAATGCGTGAGATGCAAATGAAATCGGATTTTGAGAAAGGAAGAATCTCCCCCGCTAGAGAATTAAACCTATCATTAAATACCGAAGAAACGACTTTAAAACGGATACGGCGTGTAGGGGTGCCGTTAAGAGCACTTTTTTGAGAGCTCCGTGTAGCTGGAAAATTACGCTAAGATCCGGAGAGAAAGGTTTTCTCGGAAGTTTTCGACGTCTATTTCAGCTCCTCCTGAAAACAGACCAAGCTCGACCGAATCAACGAGAAATCCGTTTTAAAAGGGCTCCTTCTCGGAGCAAGATGTTGAGAGAAGTTGCATTCAAAATTCCCCTTCCTCCCGCATAAATGGTCACAACACATATTCGGATTAATTTAAATTTCCTAGGGAGAATGTTCCCCTTGCAGACGTATCCCCTTCTCTCTCTTGTGCATCGCTCTTTCGCTTTGAACCTACAGGGTGCATTTTCCCTCATTACGTCGGAATATTCTCTTTCCCTATCCCTCACCATTCACCGTTCTCTCCCGACCCCTTTCTTTTTTAATCTGCTCCTCAGAAGCTTATATAATTGCTTTCTGACTCACTCCGATCCTCTTTTTCTTGCATGATTTTTTGTGCCGAGGCGATCTCTTCCTCGGTCCCCTCTTTGTTCACCCACAATCATTCCTTTATCCCATCTTGCTCCTCTTCATTCTCTTCCCTATCATTTTCTGCTTCCCTCTCTTACTTTAAATCTCCTCTATTCTCATACCCTTCTTTCCTCATTTCTTTCCATACTTTTCTTTGTATACTCTTCTTCTTTACTTAATACTCATCCTTGTAAACTTCTTCTCCTGATTTTCTTCTCTATACCTTCTTATATCTCAATATCTAGCATTAACCTATGTTGTATTCATAAACGTCATTGTCACATTTCTTTTTCTGGGTAAGTAGGTTATTTGTATATTTTAATCGTAACGTTCCTCCGTAATTTCCTATTCTTACCTACGCCTCTCATTTCCATCTTTCCCCAAGATTTATTTTCTGTAAACTATGTACGTACATATCTTTAGGATCTCATTTACCACATACCCATTCTCCTTGGTCTACCTCGCCTTTTATTTATTTAATAAATCATTGCAAGTTGGTCAGTGGACCAGGTGGCAATGGTCAAGGGGGACAAAATAATAATGACATCTGCCTGGCATTCGCCCAAAGACGGGAGGAAAACCCCTCCAAAAACCTCCCGTGGACAGTATAGATACAATAAGTATACTATAAATAACAGTCAATAAATGTCGCACTACAGGTCAGAATTCCAATACAAGAAAACTAAAGAATACATACATACATATAGAACAATTATATAGACATTCACGTTTTCATACTCACATTTTAATGTTCATATTCTTCGGTTGACAAAGATTCTCGATTCTAAACGATCTTGATGCACACCAAGAATAAAAGACGATTGAAATTGCTGAGCTGTTCTTACTATTTTTGAAATTACTTTGTCCTAAATGAATATAGTTTATCTTTGGAAAGGATGGAATATTCGATTAAACTTGGATAGGAACTTATGATAATAAAATCGTTAATTTTATGTTAGCCATTTTGGCACTTAATTATGACAATTTACATCTTAATTAAGTGCAATGATTTTACTGATACTGATGGTACTTAAGTAGATAAAAGGACATTTGTTGCTAATATCTCGCCAATATCGAATAATGAAGATGGATTGTTTTATCAAGATTTATTTTTGTGTTTATCTGTTGAAAGTTATTCTTAATCTGTACTGATAAAAATATTCGTAGTTTCATGACACAACTTTCCATACCACTGCAACTTTCCTATTATTCACAGAGTAATGCTATACTAGCATAGCGATGCCTCCATCTTATCAACTTCGCTTCCTTTAGCAATTTCCAGTTACATTACTCCGAAATATCCTTTCCTTTACTCTCAAAGTTAGTTAGATTTGGTGAAAAGATCCAAAAAGCCAGTTATTCTGCTCTCCCGAAGATGGAAACGTAGTTGCCGAAATACGTATTGATAACGATACTTGCAAAGCGCGACCTCGGAGAACCCTAACCTCTTCTCGCTAGTTTGCTCGCAAACAAAGGCTTTTCTCGAACGAGCTTTGCTCGAACGAACGAACGTCTTACCACAGCCGTGTTCCTTTTCCTTATAGATTCTCAACTTCCAGGCAAATTATTCTATATTTCCTGAAATTCCATTAAAAAATTCTCATCAACGAGGAAATTCCCGATTTCGTAGACTAAATATCTCTGAAGATATGTTGACCTTTTTGATATTCTCAGAATGTGAATTTAGCTTGTGGTAAAATAATTTGATAAATTGAACTCAAAAGGTTCTTTCTTCATTACGTCTTTATTTGGGCATTCTATGAAAGAGATGAGATGCCTTCTTTGAAATTTCGTCTGAAATGTTTGTCAATAGGGATATGAAACTTTAAATTATGAAACTATTGTACTATGAAACTACTGAACTACGAAATTATGAACAGGAATATGAAGCTTTATGAACGGGGATATGAAATGTGTCGAGGATTTTAATTCCTACAAAATGATCTAGTATTTTTGCGATGTTTTTTAATTATATCTAAATATAATTAATATTTTAGAAGTTTTTAATTATTTGTATTTGTGAGATGAAGATTTTTTATATATGAAAGATTTGAGATGACTTGAAAGCCATATTAATTCATGAGTAGCAGCGCAGTCAGTATCAATTAACGCATTAATTTGGATGCACATACACAAAAAAAAATCTTTCCTAACTTGAAAGAAATATTGCAATAAGGAATTACGTTGAAGAAGTATCATAGAAATACGTCACTTTATTGTTAATTTATTTCGGGTTTTGACTAAGCGTGTAGTAGTATTATTACTTTCAAAAGTGCTTCGTTTTCAACGCATTGCACACTTGACTATCCGATTAAGCTAAGCGATTAAAATTTTATTTAACGATGATAAATCATGAATATAAAAGTATTAAGTTGTGGATATTTTCCGATTTTCAGTTATCATTGATAACGGAAATACTTTTCAGGAATATTATTCCGTGAAAGATTTAACAACACAATCTAATTTAACCAAATTAGAAAAATCTCTTGCTAACCCAAGATGCTGAAGTGTTGCCATCCCCTAACTCTTCGCACTTCCGGGAAGTTTAATGATCTATCGTGCATCCCATTTCCAAGAATGAAAAGATCGCTCGGGACCAAAAACTATTTTCTTCCATTCTCACCCTTTACTTCTCTCATTCCTCTCTCGCCGTTGCCCCTTCTCTTTCTTGCTCATCCACTCCTCGGAAGTTGGTTCGCTCGTGGTAGGGGTTTGGAAGAGGATTAGCAGGGTGAGAGGTTGGCGAGTCTCATGTGGGTACCGAGACCGCTTGGGAGGAAGTCTGAAGAGGTTTGAGAAGATATGGAAGGAAAGGGAGTGTAGAGGTAGTCCCGGAAGAAAAGGGAACTGAGCAGTAAGTGATGAAACTCTAAGGGAAAGCATTAATCTGAGGTGTGACGGGGAATCCTTTCACGAGCGGAGTTTTATAAAGGGCCAGCGAAGAAGATTATCCTATCCATATTATTGGGTTGGGGTGTCCTCCGCGAGAGGAAGAAAGTAGGTGCCTTAGGGAATGATTTGCTTTCCATTGTTGCTTCCGAGAAGTGGTTAGACTCACAGAAGGTGGGACTTTGCTAAACTTTTCCGCTCAGACTTAGACATCGGTCCCAGTAATGCTCTTGGAGATTTCCATTATGGAAAAAAGAGACGTGAATCGAATGGTAAACTAGTCTCCGAGTTTTCTTCTATATAACCTCTGTTTTGGCGTATATCGTCCAAAGTTGAGGTAGAGGGAGATGCGAAGGCTTTCTTCAACTAGTCTTTTATCGGTCTACGCAGAATGCTTTATCTAGTGTTTAAAACCTTGCTGTTATGTATACTGTATTTCCCCATATTCTTTTTTGGAGAGGCTGGCTGTTTTGAAAGTAATGGAAATATACCGAAGAGAATAATTTTCGACCGTATAAGAAAAGATTTACATTTAAATACAGTTCAACGAGAAAGTTACGTATTATCACATTTATGATAAAGCGATTCTCAATAAGTATCATGAAAAACCAAGTTTGAAGTAAACTGTGGATAAAAATGGGGTGGTAATGCAAGGAATACAAAAGAAGTACTTAAAATATTGAATGGGGAATGACAGATAGGGTATTATACAAGACCTCGGTAATCTGTTGCACGCTTTATGAACGGTTAGAAAGTAACATTTTAGCGACAAAAATGATTTAAATGGAAATTTAATCCCGGCATATTTGTTGCGTAACTAGTAGTTATTACATTACAGCCATTCATAAAACAGAAAAAATTATATATCCCAGGTTTTATTTTCATTAGGAAATAGTGGTCTCAGCAACCACTACACGAGCAGCTAAAAATAATAGTCTTTAATATTATTCAACTTACAAGCAAGACTCTTAGAGATGGTATTTTGATTATATATAATTATGTATCATCATCAT
>KZ308511.1:200393-231197 GCA_000376725.2 Ladona fulva
AATAATATTATATATTGAAGGTGCGAGTAGATCGATGGTGCAGAAATTCAAAGCTTGCGAATAATCTAAAGCGGAATAGTCTCAGGGTTATTTTCCAGGGTATATATGTCTCACAGGAATAACATGCAAAGAAATTCACCTTTCCTTAAATCCTTGTATATATGTCTGTCTGTCTTTGCTCATATCTCCGTATTTTGTAACACAGCCGTAAACAATACAAAGACCAAAGTATATGGAATATACATTCTCTCTGCCCTGTGCTAAAAGTTAAATAAAAATAATAACAATGCATAATAATAATTATCTTGGTAAGAACCGTTTTACATAACATCATTCATTTGAAGAATCATAAAAATGTATTTGAATTCCAAAAACATTTCCTCTTCCTATTTGCTGTGTTGATTTAGTGATATCTTATGTTATTGAGGTACAGTGTCTTTATATTTAAATTCACAGTAATATGCTGTCTTTAAAACTGTAACCTTCTGCCCAAATAGAATCTAAAATCCTCCTTCGAAACGCTGTTAGCATTAAATACTTTTTAAAGGTGAAGACCAATTTGACCCCTTAAAAAATCATGAATTTATTGGCTTATTGTGATTATTGTGTCGTTGTTTAAATAGGATTAATTGGCCATGATTTTACAATTAGTGCCATTGCCCACTAGCATAGGCAAGAGGTGTTTCGTGAATTAGTCTGTCTCTTCTCATTTCGCCAAGACCAACCAAAATCCCTCCGATTTTGTGCCTGTATTTGCATTTCTTCGAACGATTTAAGATTATTTGCAATATCAATTCCGCGATACTCTCCATTATAGATGAGTGCCTTTTCAATAGCTGTACAACTTCCCTCCCAGCATTTCATTTTCATCACTGGTCATTTTGTGTTTAAATTTGTTTACGTGTGTAACCATGTCACCTGATGATGACGATGACTAGCTGAAGCATTTGCATATTTTTATTTTCCATATTTCACGGGAAAATGTTGTGGAAATTCATAAACACATTCTTTCTCTCGCATTAGTTTTTTCATTCGATCTGTATCCAGTTATGTACTAAGCTTTAGATAGCGAAGAAAAAATAATCGGCGATTCTTTTCCTCCCCCTCACTGTGAAAGGGAAAACAGCGCAGGCAGCTGTGGACGAGTAAGGTCTCTCTATCTGTTTACGATAGTTTCAACAGAAGGAGGGTCAAGTGCAGCGTCTTTGGAAATGTTGAGAATTCAATCCATCTTAGCTAGCGTCCCTTAAGTCAGCTAGGAGCAGTGGACTCGGGAAATTGTTCAGAAAGATTTGCAAAATTCACATTTTCCTTTAGAAAATTACCGAAGTGTAGATGTGCTCTTAGCTGTAGAGTAGCAGCCGTCAATAATTCCATGTGGAGTGCGATTCGACTGTATCCTATTTTCTGGTGAGGTTTCCATTCAGTTATTCTACGAAGGCAAGTCGGGTCAGGTCTTTCAAGGTTACCTTGTTTGTCATGGACGCGTCATTGTATTTACGAGCGACCTCGTCGCTCACTTTTAGTCCTGTCCTTGCTGGCAAGACATTTCCGTTGAAGGAGGTCGTTAGCTAAGGGTGAGTGATGTTGATTAGTTAATGCGACATAGGAGTGGATTATAAGTATAGGACGTAAACTATGAGATTAAGTGGATTAATGCGGAGTTGTGTTGAATTGATAAAGTGAAACGAGTGCTGGATTTCTAATTAGCATTTTAGGAGGTGTGTGTTAATACTTTCACCCAAAAGGGGATAAGTTACATCGTCTTGAAGTGTTTTAACAGACTTTTGGAAGTTTTTTTACGGAAGAGATATTAATTTCACCTGTTTAGATAGTAAATATTTTCTGACAAAATTCCTATTTAAAGTACTCTTATGGCTGTGTTAAATAGATTGTATTATATCCACCTTAAGTAGGCATTAACTCTGTCAAAATTTCTTTATTTTTAAAATTAAATCCATGTGCAGCTCATAAAATGCAGAGACAGATGACACGTTGTTTAGGATGAAATGACGTCAGTGCGTTGAAACCCACGCTATCAAATTGGCTTTTCGTATAGGATATGAATTTGCTATCTGTTATTTCAGGAAGATTCATTTTTTTGGATGCTAGAAAAATACCTTTTCAAGCACCAGGAGTTGAATTTGGTACTGCTTCCGCCTGCTTGGATATTCGGAAAGAAAACTCTTCTCAAAGGTATTCTTTTTATTCACAAAGCGTACGTTGGGTAAATGTTTAGGGGAAGAACAGATCTAGAGTAGGTATGTAAATTGAAATAGGTCATGTGCCAAACGTGCATGGATTTCTCCTTTATTTTTATAACAGGAGTAGGAAACAATGAGATTATATACAACAACACATATAACCGAGTATAAAAGGGCGTATTACTTTAACATAAAGCTGCACTGAAAATTTCATTTTCGTTGTTTCAAAGGCTAAAAAGATCATTGAGTATAATAGATAGTCATAAAAATGGGTTCTTATTCTTATCCCTATGGTGCACATTTACCGGATTCTCTAAGCAAAGAATTAACCGCTTGTAATCACCTCTAGACACTTAGCTACTTCCATCAGTTCTTTTTCGGGGTGACTCTGAAATGATTGATGGAAAGAGAGGTGAACTCCAATATTTGTTTTATATAATACTTTTAATTAATCCAATACAAATAACAAAAATTATGTGATGACAATGATATTTTTATCTTGATAATTAAGCTAAAATTCAGTTTTTTCGAGTTATGCGTGGGTATTTGTCGTAGGTTGTTTCCATTGAGGTGGTTTACTGCGATTTATTTACCTTTGAAAATAAAAAACAGCAAAAACGTAAAAAGTGCCTTAGAATCCTTTACATATATCATTAGACGTAGGTTTTGGCCCAATTTGTTTGTTACTTTTCTGTTTACTGGGGATGTCATTTTCATGAAACCCTAAAGCTTCTCCTTCCTTAGCAAGCTGAAGAAAAATCAAATAGCAGTCAATCTTACAAACATGAAAGTCGTTGGAAAATATAAACATGATGGTGATATGATAAATTATCTCATAGTTAAAATATTACGTGTATTTTCTCTGGTTGTAAATCTTCTACTTATGTGTAAGAGTAATCATACGAATCGAAATTCCTCTTTTAATATAAAACAAGTACCATTTGTTTTGATTACCTCCAATGTTGCATGAGAATATGCATCCGGATATGCAGATCTGATTATTTTGATAATTAGCTCGAATGATGTTATTATACTTTATTTTCAGATTTATCGTTAATTATAGATAGAGCTGATAAAGGTAAAGAACTGAAAAAAATTTCTTTGATGCAACCTCCAAAATTATTGGCAATTGGCATATTGGCTCTTCCCTTTTTTCAGCCATATAATTCTCGTATAAAAGTGTTGTCAAGCCCAAAAACACAAGAAACTTAACATTTCATCTTCTTAACCTTGGGGTTGTATGAACTCGTATTTCTGATGATAATTTCCTTAGGATACATATGTGGCCTACAAGCATTATATATTATCAAATGCTCCATTTGGTCTGATTAGAAATCAATAATTACGGGAAAATTTGGAAGGTTTCTGTCATTGGAAGCTTTAAAAATCAACTTCAACATCTTCTACTTCTTGAGGCAATAGCGTAGTTTATGACGATAAAATATCCATTCATAATTTATCCATAGATAATAGTGATGGCGAAAGAATTCAAAGTTCTACTTCTAGCAATTATCCTCGTAGGATTGTATCGATTGTAAATCCATCTAATGAGACTTTCCTTATTCTGGATCGTTATTTACTTAAGATGCGGATGTTTGCTATTTGGACCATAACCTTTGTTTAATTGACTGCTCTCTTCCCTCTAATCTATAGCGTAGCGGAGGATTTCTAGTCACAGCAGAAGGGTGAAGAGGATTCGTCAAGAGATTATGCGTACAAAAACTCAATGTCACGAATAACTCATCATAGGAACCATTTTCAACCGGGGATGAAGCCTACTTCTATCCTTACTTCAGCGAATGGTAAGATTTATCCCTTATCTTTTTGTGTAAACACGTGAAAGTAGTTATGCGAAAATTCGAGAAATTTTCTAGAAGTGATTTACATGCGACATCGTAATTCCCGTACGCAGCGAACGCGATAATCGAGGCCTGATGTCAAACAGATTTTGCGAGATCATTGCGAGAACTATTTTCAGTCTATTTTTCTGGAGAGCATGAGGTACACAAATCAAATTGCTGATTATGGAATTCGGCGTTTTCACACTTCAAATCATACACCAATGGGCTGCTCCCGGGGTATTGATGTGAACGTAAATTTGATGACCTAATTGACCCGACAATGTTTCTTTCATCTTTTAATGTTTTTATTTTTTGCATTATCGTCTCGCGTTATATCCTTAGTTTTTCCGAATTCCAAGCGATGTATTCTGAAAAGAAACGAGAAATAAAAATACCTGTGTTTCTCTCAAAATGTAGATCGAAAATTTAGTTCTTCCCATGTTCCATAAGAATAGATTTCTTCAATTTCGAAGTTCTAAGCACTAAAACCATGCTCTCCTCGCTGTTATTCCTGCTATTATTTTATGTTTATCATTATGGAGGTAAGGAAAAATGTTGGAACTAGAGGTGGGAACATTGGAATGAAAACATTCCAATAATTCGATTGTTCGCTTCAATCGAATTATTCGAATTAAGTGTTTCGAAACCGAATAACTTCAATCGAATGATCCTATCCGAATAATTTCAATCGAATGATTCTATCCGAATAATTTCAATCTATAGATCTATTCGATTTTTGTTTTGCTTCTCTTCAACACATGGCTATCCGAATGAATTCATTCTTTTTTGCTTGTTTACTCTCCGCGCGGTCAAGAGGAGAGGAGCGTGAGCTCCTGAGGGTTGCATCGTCTAATTCGCTTCAATCGAACTATTCGAATACAGTGTTTCGAAACCGAATAAATTCAATTGAATGATTCTAGGCTCCTGGATAGCCATGTGGGTTACGCGTTCGATTTCAGTGAAAGTGGTCCCGGGTTCGATTCCCGGTGGGAGTCTACCAATTCCCAAGGTAAAGTGGAAGACACGATGAACATTCAATAAACTGCCCGAGTAGAGATCGTCTGAGTCAATCGAATAGTCGTCAAAACATTCGACAAAAATTCCATCGTTACTTTCAATCGGTTTTCCTCTCTTAAATGTGAACCTCTCTACTTCTTCCCTAATTTCATGATGTATTCGAATCTATTATGGTGTAGGTTTCTGGAATGTTCAATACTTGTGAATTAATATTTTCAGTTCCGCAATTCCAAATCAAATCTGCGAGGACTGATAAACTATAATTGGCGTCTGCTTCATATGTTTGGACATTTTTTTCATTAATCTCAATTTCCGAAAGATATTTTATCACTTCTTTTCTCCTCAAACCTAGCCATAAAGTTTTAGCAAACTCCGGCTATTTTCTGATTCAATGAAACTAATTTGAATTTTGAAAATTCCATATAATTTATTTTTTTTACAATTACGATGAAAAGATACAGATCTTGTAACGATACGATAGATTTGATTTTTAGATTAACCTGAAATTTCGGAGAAGTAAGTTCATTTCATATTTAAATAAGATCTAAATTATATCTTAAATGTCTTGAGCTACGTTATTTTTCCGCATTTTTTTCTAATCGCATTTTCATTGATATATTATCCAGAATTTATTTCCCTTTAAGCAGGCTTAATAATATTTCAAACTGTTCAAATAAAGATACATATTGCTTTTACGGAAATGTGAAAATCAAATTTAATTAGGCTTTCCATGGTAAAGTGAAAGAATTATAGAAAATTGTTACCCCTGTAAAACCACTGACCCGCAAAACAAATTAATTTGTTCGAATGAAAAAAATCGAATAAATGCCAAAACAATCGAATAATTATTCGATTGTATATTTCAATCGATTGTCCCATCTCTAGTTGGAATACGGCTGTTAACAACGGCTTACGGAGTGTTTTTTTTAAACCTCTAATTATGGAGGTAGTTATTACGACTCGGTAATTTACAGGGAAATAAGTTCAGAGGATACAATGACTCTATCGAATGATTTAAATAAAATTATGAAATGCTGCAATGATTGGCAAAGAGCTCAATATAGACAAATTTTCAGTAATTAACTTATTCGGATGGAAAATAATGCTAATGATTATTCGTACAGCCTCGGGGAGAAAAGTTTATCAACAGAAGAATCGGTGAAATAGCTTGGAGTAACCCTTACAAATAACATAGGGTACTCACATCCGTAATTTTTGTCGACGAGCACTTGAGAAACTCGGATTCGGTATGAGCCAAGAAAGAGTCTGTGAGCGATGTTATGTTGCGTTGGTGAGGCCTCACCTTGAATATACGTGTAGTGTTTCTGATCCTGCAGAAAAGTGTTGTAGTCGAGAATTGGAAAAGGTACAGTGAAAGGCGATACATTTCTTAAAAGTAGTTACGAGAAATCAGCGAGTGTTACTCGAATGTATTACGGCGCAGAATGGGAAACTCTGGAAGATGGAAGATTAAAGTAAAGACTCAATTTAGCAAGCTTAGAGTAAGTAAGTAAGAGAAGGTTCTTTCGTAGAAGATGTAGCTGATATTATGCCTCCTCCCTGTTACAGGAGCCTCTCTAGTTCTGAGAGAAAAATCAGAGAAATACATGCTTGAACAAGTCATTTCAAAAATTCATTTTTTCCGCGAACAATACGTGAAAATAATCGATTATCGATGTAGAGTCATGGTGCCCCTCCACCTATCCAGCCCCTGCCACACGCCAAAAGGTGGTTTGCAGGGTACATTTGCAGATGTAGATTCTTCATTCCCAATTTTTTTTAGCATTTTAAGAGAATTATTTAAATAATTTAAGTCGCACAGCTTTTTCAGTTATCGAATTCGGCTGTAATTTTTAGTGACGATGTATTGCGAACTAATGTTGTTTTGTTTATTGTTTAATGTTTATCATAATGGAAGGAGTTACTGTTCTGCTGTTGTGAGATTTTTACCATATCATACTCATTACGAAAAATTGCGTAAGAATTTATTCCTTCGATAAATCTAGAAAAATCTTTTTCTCTATTTAACGGATAGGCAGAGATAGTGTGCAAATTCATAGCGAAATGAAACAACTTTGCACTTATTTTACTCTTATAATATATACCAGTTAATTTAATCATCCTTAATAATAATAATTTTGCGTTCGTTTTTACAATTGAAAACTATTGCAAATATTATTCAGTTAATGTTTCCTTGTGAATAGTGTTTAAATTCATCACTATTTTGTCGAAAGATTCTAGTTTGAGAAACATTTCTAGGGAACATACACGTTTCATTTACTCGTATTTCCTTAAGCTTTCTCTCGTAATTAACATAGGTAGATTTTCAGTAATGATTCTTTCATTTCAATGTGTTCACTCAGTCAAGCAATTTCAGAAAACTCAAAAACGAATTTGGTTCGGATATTAAGATGTTGATAAATCTGATGATATATCGAAGTGAGGTGTAACATATAAAGAAAGTTGAAGGTCATCTGCAAACCTTTAATCTAATTTCGAGCAAGTGGAGGGGTTTGGATTCGATGTCGTTGGAAGAGTATCGATTCTACGAAAAGCTCTTTTATACTTTTCGTATATTGAAACAAGCCCTACTTGAGAATGCACAGGCTTGATTTTTGCAATATTTGTGTTTTAATCCATAAAATTCATCTCAAGCGTTGCATTACACTAATTCGCCGCCTGCTAAATCCTACTAGAATTGGAATAGGGCCCCTCGATTTGATGAGAAAGAGAATCGAGGAATACTTAGCGTAGAGGTCGTAATTGGGTTCAGAGTAAGCCGAATTATTAAATTAACATTCCCGAGTAATTATTTATTTTCAAGGTATTTTTAGTCAGTTTTCGTACATAGTTTATAGAATGAGTTTGCGAACGTAATCGTCAGACAACAAAATGATTTTTGTCGTAGAGAAAATATTTCATTGTCGAACTTAAAAGAAAAAAAATCACGTTTCTGATGGTTATCGAAAGAAACTAAAACGTAAGCTAAATATAATGGTATGCGCGTTTTACAGGAAAGTAATAGTAGTAATTTAAAAGTGCTTCGACAGCTAAGATTAATTCACGCGTGAGCCCCCACCGGGAATCGAATCCGGAACCACTTTCACCGAAGTCAAACGCGTTACCCTCATGTTCGGAGTCCCACATTTAAGTCTGAAGCTGTGCTTTTTTTAAAGGCAACGCACGAGGACCACGTTTCCCTTTTACAGCAAACATGTAATAACAATTGGCTAGCCTTATCTGATACTGGTGGCATACACTGCCACTTGACTCACACTACAAAGATAGATGGCGCGAACCATTGATATAATCTATGTATGCTGATACACGGCGATATTTAAGTTCCTTTCTCCCTAACCGCCCTCTTGCTTCGCTACCGTTTGAATGAAGGGTTATTATCAGCTTATCAGATATCAGCTATGGTGTCGAAGATCTGGATGATGGGGCGAGGGGAATAAAAAACTGGAATGCTGAGTAAAATCAGAAAATAAGAGTAATATTTTTCTTCCATGCTGAGCATTGGGATACACATAACGATTTTCCTCTGCGCCTTTGCAAAAGCGCGGCAACCCTAGTAGACTACACTATGCAACGTAATTGAAATGCTCAACGAGTAGCGGAGAAACTTGTTTACACCGCACTTGTCTTTAAGTGCAAATACTTAGGAATTCATCGTCCCTGATGGTAAGCGGATACTTCACGCTAGTGTGTTTCGGGGCTCCAATTCATGTAACCCGCAAGAGTTCTCCTGGTTTTCAAGAGCCCTGTGACAACACTTTTCTATACGAACGAATTTCGGTTTATTCCTATCTAAAAGCATTCGTGTTATGCAAACGACGATTAGAATACAGATGGTCAGATGTGAGGCGAAGTGAAGGACCTTATTTGCACTGCTGAAAGTACGCTTTGGAGGGACGGGACTCATCTATCCGTTGATGAAGTTTGTATTTTATCTCGCGTTGAATTAGCAGGAGTAGGGAAAATCACGGTTTTAAGCCTGACTTATAAGTAGTAGGAAAACGAAACAAATCAATTAATTCTTTTTTGTCATAATATAGAATGAAATTTAACTTCACTTAACGATTTTCATTGAGCGCTTAATATTTCATAAGTTTAACGATGAGAAATTGTATCGCTTAAATTTATAAGTTCCCTTCTACAAACTCCCAAGTGCCACTATGTACTCAATGGCATATTAGCAACATTCCTGTTAGTAATCTATGCATATATTTCACGCAAGGGTTCGCTAAATTGCTAATATTTTTATATTAGGTGCCTTAAGATAACATAATTAAAAATGAGAAACTGCCGTGTAATGTATACGTGTAATAGTAAGACTAATGCGATTTTTATCAATTTAAAATTCTTCTCTACAGATCGAAATTTTTCTTTATTACTTATTCAATCAATTATTTTTTATAGTTGTGCTTCGTAACTCGACGCAAAGAATAAAATTACAAAATTTCTTGTAATTCGCTATTATTTCAGTGATTTTTTATTGTCGACTGGTTTCGACTCTTAAAAGTTATTTTTATATGATTCATACTTTTAATAGTAGCGATTAACCGTTAAATATTTAATTGAAGTAAGTATATAAATTATTTTAGATTGAACTTATGTTTACTTATGTTACTCCTATTCCTGATTACATCAGGATATTTGCATGTTACAGAACCTCACTACATCTAACTACAAATGCGTACTGAATCGTTATATATATGAGTACTAGAGTTAAGTCACTCCCCTGTACAACTATTCCCCTACTACAACTATTTAGTAGCGTTTCTTTCACCTGTCAAATGCATTGCTTTTATCAAAGTAGAATTCAAAATTTTCATAAATTATTTTACTATCACAGCTTTATAATCATCTTGGTTTTATGGACTGATGAAAACACGGTAGCAGAAAAGTTCGTTTGAACTTATGATTACTGAATATCTGAGGATAACTATCAATTATTCCCTCAAATACTTGCGACTACTAATCCGATAAGTCGGGATAGATAAATCTTTTGTTTGCTTGCTACTTGTTTATTGAGAGGTTGAAAAAAGAGAGGATGGCAAACAAAATTTCAGGCGCAGTATTGTACTGCCGACGCTTTTCCGACTACCCATTCGACTTTAGTCTTTCTTCGTATCAGCTGACACAGCTCGAGGTACGGCCTTCTCACAAATCGCAAGTCTTTCGCAGTGTCACAGAAAATCTGCTATTCGACCCACTGATTCGGACCCTATTTCCACTGGATATCGTAAAATCCAAACTCAAACCATGCTTTTCTCCTATATTCCTCTTTTCTGCGGCGCTGATGGGTGTCGGGCTTAAGGCTACGTCAACGCTACGGTAGAGGATAATGAAACTGAAGCGTCTAGCTTAAAGGATTTCACGTAGTTTTCAGAGAAGTATTTTTTCCGGGGATATGACTTTACTGCTACGAGTGATGTGATCATAGAACCATTGTATACATAATAAAGAGTATTTGCTTTCATAATAATCTCTTTGCAGAATGAACACAAATCATATAAGGGCGCGTCATTCACTACTGCTTCATCGTAATTTACATGACACCCGAAATTTTCTGATAAAAAACGGAAGAGAAAAATTATCATATATTTAGGCTTTACATTTATAGATATATAGATTTTCTGCTCGAAATATCCCAAGAGAAGTTTTAAATTAGTTTTTGCTTAAGCTAACTAAAAATGTTTAAAACACCCTTTTAGAGCTTATTACAGGATAATTTCTAATCGATATCTCTTATTTTAATTAAGATGACATTCTCAGTCACTATACTATATTACGAATTATAATATTATTATACTTATTATACTAATATCACAAATGCGTTTGACTGTAAATTCAATGTTCTTTTTATGAACTAAATTAATTTTTTTACGTTCAACCGTCATTGAAAAAGAATACTTATGTTCTGACATATTCTACATGTAATTAAATTAATCAACATTAAAATATCAACTAACGAGTGGTTAAAATTATTTCCTATGAAGAATTTCATCGTAATAAAGAAAATCTAATTTTGACTATTATTAATGTGAGTGACATGTAATGTGAGTATTATATATCTGGGTATGAAACCAACTCACGTATGGGAAGTTAGCTGGTTAGGTTACCCTCGATTTAAACGTTTTTGTTGAAATCTTATCATTCATGAGCAATCTAATTTTCTTCGGTGTTGTACGTTTAAATCTCTAATAAGTTTAAATTTCTAATAAATAATAATAATTAATCTTGGTAAGCTATCTCTTACCAAGATTAATCTTAATTTTATCGTTTAAGTGCGATCGACAATTTCCCCTAATTGATCGATTTTATATCTTTTCGTTTAAAATACTCTCGGTCTAATTTTCCAAATGTGTCATTGGATAATCAAGTGAGAAGTATGATGGTTAATTATTTACCACGTAGCGTGGAAGAAAACGTATTACCTGTATTTTGAATGTGGCTCATTAACTTCAGTTTAAAAGTCTAAAATCGTATCTGTTCCTTTTCCGAAATTTTATCTGCTAGTTAGGGTATGTTTGTGTTCGGAATCTAATATTTCAAAGGCCATCCTATTTTCTGTTACAATAATTTTGCTGCTCTGTAGATTTGGACTATTTTTCAAATTTTGCGTCTGTGTATAATCAAAACAATTTTAATCTTAAGGGTCGGTTGGTAATAAAATTTCATTTTAATGGAATTCCTCATGAGTCGACCTCATGCAGTGGTTCTAACAAATCACTGACTTTTACTCTTCTATAGGTAGTGTACTCTATCTATTATTGTTAAGAGTGCTTCGAAATCTTAGGATATTTCGAACGTAGGCCCTCACCGGGAATAGAACCCGGTGGTTTCAGCAAAGTCGAACGTGTTGCCAATTTGGCTACCCGGAAGCCCGTGTACTATATCCCCGTTTGTGATAAATATATAGGAAGAGCTATTATATCAGGCAAATGCCGTTGTTTAATGCTATCCAATATAGTTTTACCTTGTATTCTACAATATTTTTTCAGACGATGACGTAAAAACGAGATATGACACTTAAACAGTTAAATTCTCCCTCTTTAATACTATCTTCCGATAAATTCGATGAAAATCCCATGGTTTCCTTTGAAATCATAAAATCAGGTGAATATCTTAAATTTTTTAAAGCGCATATAGACTTACCTAAATTGTTTTAAGATATAATTTAAATTTGTTAGGGTAATAGATGTTTTATTTTAATTTCTATTCATTCTTTGGTCCTCTCGAATGATCCCCAGGAATATGTCACCTAGTCTAACATCCAATATATTACTAGGTGCTAACAAATTAAATTGTACCCTACTTCATTTGACGAAACAAAATCAGCGAGAGGGTTGAAGATATATTCGGCTCTTAAGCATGATAACCCTATTTCATAAAATACCTTAGAAAAATTAAGAGCAGCAGCTGAAGATGATATGTTTTCAACGATTTCATGTTCCTATCGCTATTTATATGCTCATGCACATTCTTCGACTCCACAATTCCAAATTAATTGCGTATTTGCGTAATTGCGTATTTTTTATGCCAAAACAATGCAGCTAATATGAAGGCTTCAGTTGCCGTCTCTTTATCCACAAATCTATTGCATATCAATGAAGATTACAAGGCTAATATCGTCGTATATATATTTTGCGACTAAGGTATTCATACAGTTCTCGATAATGTTTAAAACTGATCGATATTCAAATCGACACTGTCGAGAAAAACCAAAGCTCTTTTTTGAGTATATAGAGGATAATCTCCATCATCGAAAAGACTAAAATTTATGTAACCTCATTCTGGAGAAAATCATACCTCACTTTATTACATTGATAATGCTTGTATACACAAGTTTCATCCGAAAGCTATGTCATGAAACATCTTTGTCGTGATATTTTAAATTTATAGAATTGTTTTGGTCTAATGAGTGTGTTACCTTACCGTTGGATGAAAGGATATTAGAATAAAAAATATGAATTGGGATATTCTTTAAAGGTTTGTTTTATTGAAAATGGAAATAAGCTTTTATAAAGTGTTCACTGCCAGTATTTAAGCGGCTTGCAGTCGCACAGCAGTCGATGAGAACTTGGATTTTTTGCGGAGATAATCTTTCTCCTCGAAACATTGAGCGTTTATTTTGCCGCTGGAAATTTTGATTTCATTCGATGGGTGAATACGGCAACGCATATCCTCTCGGGTCTGCAAAAATGTAGACATCTAGCATTATAACGGCAGTAATTTTTTTTACCAGTCCAGACGTAATAATTGAGAATTTTCTGTTTTGAGGGCCTCTCTAGTGATTCCATAAATCGCGTAGATATATCACTATCCTGTTAACTGCTATTCTTCTCTCCCAAAGATAGCAACTTAGTTGTCGAAATGCGTATTGAGAACAATACTTGCAAAGTGCGACCACGGAGAACCCTTACCCCCGCTTGTTGGAATTTTCCAACGGTTAGTTTGCTCGCAAACAACAACTTCTGGTGAGCTTCTCGCTCTAATGTGATTAATAATTTAACTTTTAACTTTATAAAAAGTAACCTAATGTTTTTAACTTTATCGATTCTATTTATATAAGATTGCAGCAAAATGTGATATGCAGTTATATTTTACGATTTTGTATTCTCTTTTGTGTGGTTTCATGTAATCTATCATGAAAGTTTTGTTTTCTTCAATGAATTACTGTTCTTTAACGTTTTATTTTACCATTTCTTCCAAAACATCATGAATTAATGTGTCTGCACCATTTTGTTTGCTTTGCAAATGAGATTTAACATGCCTTTTCCCTAAAATTTAGTTAATTTTCAGTAAATTATGTAGGTTTTACACACCCCCTTCTTATAGGCCTTTTCTTGCTGTGGTGTATTTTTTCTAAGCATAAGCTTAGATTTTTAAACCTACAAATTTATTTTTTTTCTGTACACGTTTTTCAAGCTCTCTCTTTTAAATTCCACATGACGAAAGGTTAAATGTAAGAAGACTCTATCTCACCTGAATAAAGTCGCATTATTATTATTATAAAAAAAACGTTTTCTTGCGACTATCTTTAATTTAAACAGTCGTTATCATTTAAATCTTCGTTATTATTTGAATCTTTCTACCGTCATCATAACGTGTCTCTGAATAGGTCTACCTTGATGATGACAAACATCATCATCATTGTTGATTTTAAAATGATAAATACTGAAGTACGATATTCGGCGATTATGGTAGTACCTCCTTTAAATTATTCCAGAAATAAAATATCCACGTCGGATTTATCCTCAAAAGAAGGAATGAATTCTTTTTAAAGGTAAAATCGCTAGATTCGTTGCATTAGGAGAAGTAACACTCAGTGGAACAATCTCATTTAGGGAGGTTTCTCGTTGTCGAATCGCACGCCCTCAATCCCAATATCTCTCTCAGACATCGCCTTGTCCCTCAGATCGTGACTTGGACTTCTTTGCGCATTCTGCCTCAGACTCGAATTTCTCGTAGGCACCCCATCACGTTTGAACAAAGTAATCGAATCAGCATCCGCGCAAAGACACATTTAGAGGAAAGCAGAAAGAGATGTTGTGAGGTTGGCGTATACTTCCGAGGCTCATTCCCATTGCGATGTACCATCACCAGATTTTTTCGTTTCTTCGAGAAATTACCCAATTATTCTTTTACGTAGACTCGAGATTTTTGATGAAAATACTCCGGTTCTCTAACGCGACGCGATTTAAAACGCCCGCAAAGTTATCGGCTTATGTTCGGAAATCTGTTAGAGCGCTCCCTCCAATATGGGCACAGGGTTTCTCATCCATTTAGCATTTATCCGGCTTACAAGATTTAGGGAGTAATTACGCCCAGCCGTTGGGGAAATCCTAACTTCGCGTTATCTTCCTTTCTGAAGAATCTCCTTGAACAGGAACCATTATCATGATGTACCTTATTCCTTCTCTTGATATGATATTATTTTGGTTGATTATTTCAACTATTACAGACATGTTTATCACAGCAATAATCAAATCATACCGGAGCGAAAGTTTGGCTGCAGGTTTTCAGATTTTTCGAGTGATTTCTTTTTTTTTCACTTACAAACCAATATTCCTCTCACGAACGTATCTTTGATAATTTAAGCAGTACGAGAAACAAGATACGATTTTGGTTATAATAATTTTGCGATATTATAATTAAATTTCCCGCTAACTTTTTCTCTTGTTCGTTTTCACCCATTAAAATTAAAGCAAGTATTAGGATTGGAGGTTTAAACACAATACGCAAGCCATATTTTGGCAGATGGAACTCGCGTTTGGAGAATAAACCGAAAGTTCTGGGTGACCGTTTTCTAGGAATTACTTGCAATTATTAGGATGTAGAATTTAGGTGTAAATACCTCCCTCCAGGCTCAGCTTCCCACTAGGCTCAGCCTCCTACCCAGCTCAGCCTCCCACCAGGCTTGTTTTAGTCCTACATTTTGCGCAGCGCATTTCTTAATGCTAAATTTGATGATACACAGTCATATATATGTACTGTATTTTTTGGTCTACAAGACATTCCCCCAATTTTTCTGATAAACTTTGATATGCGTATTACGCCTTGACTTATCCAAAAAATTATTATTTATTAACCATACGAAGTTCACAAAAAGAAAATTTGAGCAAATCGTTCATTATTTTAATGAATGTGAATCAGAGGAAGTGAGTTAATACTTTAAAGGTTTTGATAAAACGTAGGTACTGCTCATAAATTTGTTCAATTTTCTCATGAAAATATTTTATATGCCATTTTTATTATCCCCCTTAACTTCCTTTCAAAGAATGGGATGTATCCTATATACAAGTTAGGTCTTATAGACCGAAAACTTCGTTTTTTTGTCTGCCCGGTTTCTTTGGTTAACATGTTTCTTCTTAATGTGAAAAGTACAAGTACGAAAAATAGTAACATATATCGTCTTATAAAAGCCGGGCATCGTCTCTATTTATTGCTAGCTTTCATAGAAGAATAATCGATCAAATATTGTACACTATTTTAGAAAATGCAGTATAAGAGAGAAATACAGTATAACATGAAATCATCGACGTAACACTAATCCCTGACGCGAGTGGGAATTTGCAAAGTATTCTGCCTTCAAGAATGGCTAGGAAAATAAAAATTATTTATACTTCGGTAGAAAATTTTAGCTATTTTTGAGAAAAGAGAAAGGAACGGTCATTATATGGAATATATACATAGAGTATATCAATGGAATTATATACACAGAGTACAATTTCACTCCACGTTGTCATAACGGCATATACGTAATAAAAAGAAAACTTATTGGTTCTCCGCGGCAGAGACTTAATTGAGCTATTTTCATTACGAGGAATATTAACCACAGCGCTGTCGCAAAACTTCATGCAAATAATTACACTATCAGTCGATAATGGTGCTTTATGCATTTATTGCATTCTTTAATAAAGTTATTCTGTCTCCGGCTTAGAGTTAGATATTTTATTGTTTAGATGACACAGAAATATTGATTTCATCTTTGGGATGTTAACTCCGAACGGATAAACATGTAGACGGTTCGAATTCCTTTGCTAGCTATTCATATCGTTTAATATTTATTTGCGTATAAAATGACACACTGAAGTTAATTCATTACTTTTTAGTGTACTTAGTTACATGATTGACAATAATCTACTTCGCTATGGAAGTATGCACCCCGTATTCGCTAGGGAGGTATTGCTAATACTAGGGCCTAAGAGTTACCCATACTTCAATCAAGTGTAATTTTCGTTGTTGTTGTATGAGAGAGTAGCTGCAGTGAGTATTCAAAAGATTCTGAGGATACCGATTTATCGCCTACAGCATTCATATTAAAATTTGGAATAGATTAAAATATACAGGGAAAAATTCGCTGTCCTGCACAAGATGTATGGACACCTATTAGGTCAGTGAACTCGCAGTATCCTCATGTATGTTGCGTAAATATGAACGCAAATGTTCGTTATATCTCAATTGTATAGAGCAGGGTTTCCCAAAGTGTGTTCCGCAGAACACTGGTGTTCCACGAAGAGTTTTTAAGTGTTCCGCGGAATCTTACGAAGAATGATAATTCTTGCATGACTTTCAGTTTTGAATTAAGAAAAAGTAACCTAGGTGTTCCGCTGATATCATAGAATTGATGAAGTGTTCCGCCGGAGGAAAAGTTTGGGAAACTCTGGTATAGAGGAAATTCATGAAACAATAAATCTTCCCTTCCTGTGTAGCGATTGCATGACGGCATTGTTTAAACATATCTCTAGTTCCTTTGAAGAATTAATTCTCCACACTGTGGCGCCTAAGGAACAGAGAAAGTAGTAGTAAAAATAAATTTTAAAATTCAGAGAAGCCTTTCGGAAAAACGTTTAAGTACTCGTATTTCCTGAAGGATAAACAATATACAGCTCAGATAAATCGGCGATAAAAACGAAAAACACATAAGGAAAATATGCCAGGAAGATTTAAATAAGACTGACGCCGACTTATTATGTCAGAAACTTCACTTATTAGCATTGTTAAATTAAATATTAATTAAATGAGATCGCGAATACTGTATTATTACAAATTTCATTTCACTAATGTTTCTCAGTAAGGAAAGTTTCTCAAACTTCGAGTTTAAATTCAAAAGTCTCAGACCATACACAAGTAGTCGTAATAGTATTCCATGACATCAAAGATACTTGATTCGATTATAAAATTTTCTTTGTCAACGATAAAAATAATTTTTTAGCATATAAGATACAAGATGCGTTCTCATAGGAACTTCAGAAATGTAGAATCTGGGGTCAACGTTTAATATATGATCGAGAAGAATGGGATTCTGTTATTTTGATGCGTAGTTATGAATTATTATCGTTATTACAACATTGTAGCCAAGATTTGCCTATGGGGGTTTCTGAGCCATCGAGTAAACGCAAAATTGCCTACATTCCGGGGCAGGCAAATTTCTGTCCTGCGAGTGACTCTAAATATTTAAATAATTACAATCTAGCTCCCTTAATCTCGATTTCTTAAAACCCATTTCTGCTTTGGGGAGGGGATTAATACCCAACACCCCCTGACTACCCCACTGGTTATTAGACGGACAACCATCTTAAATAGTTATGGTCAGAAACCTGGTATTTGGAAGATGATAAAATTAAACATTGTAGCGACAGAAAGCTTTACCACCTCGTTTGAAAGCTACTCGGCGATATATTGATTGTAGTAAATTTTGGGTTTCGTGTAGTTGGTAGGAATACATGAAATAAAGTAACATACCCTTGAACCTAACACTCTATTACTTACGGTTTACTTCCTTTCGTTTTCCCGAATGACTCACAGCGTAGTAGTTGCTGGTAAAACGCGTATTGGGAAACTGTCTCTACTGTGCTAGCTTCTTATGATTTTTCTTTCCTCTTTTTTTCACGTTCCCAAGCTGATAAATGTACAAGAGCGTGTTTCGTTCAAGTATTATGGAGTCGTCGAAATAGATTTACATTGTTTATGACCGTGGGCTTATTGTTGTCCAACGCGGTACGCCTATTCATAATTAACAATAGGCACTTATTGAGCATCTGCAGAATGTCTTGATCCGATGAAATTTCAAGGGTGCCTCTAGCTTAACCTCGGAGAATTCTCTCGATGTCCGAACTACGTGAATAATGAACCCTCATCCACTCTCAGATGCAGCTAGGTCCGCATTCCTGGTCTATTTGTGTACCGGTGCGCATTTCCACTTCTTCTGTGCTATACAAAAGAATATTAAAAAAATCTACTACAGAGCTGAGCTTCAGTTTTTAATAAACGCGTATTGGAATCACAAAACGTGTTTTTTGTTTTTACTAGGTGAGAGAATCGGAGATATCACGGAAATATGAAGTTTGCGTGTTATTTTCAAATTTTCAGTCATTCGAGAAACTTTTTTTAGTCGTGTAAATATTTAATAACTTAAAATAATCATTAGCTGAGCTGTGTATATGATTTCGTCGTAAGATAAGTTGAAAAACCGAGGACGGACAGTTCTATCGTATTCTGTTCTTTCTGTTAGTTTTTTAATATTAATACCCTTTTTCGTAATTCTGGGTATTACTCAATAACTTTTATTCGTGTTTGTGGAAGTTCTTTTCTAGCATCTGTCAAAATATAACTTGCGTCTGAATTATTGAAGGTAAATATGATTTTGCGCACTTCTCTTATCTTATAAAAATAGACCTCTCCCAGAATCGTATTATCTACTTTGAATACGCATAAATTGCTCTGCCCTGAGGTCGGTTAGAGAGTTAAACCCTCCACCATTAGCTACGAATATAGAGCCGTAGTTGGAACTTCGACATCCTAGGAGGAAGACTCTGTAGCGCCCCTAGATAATTTAACACAAAAAATCTTTCAGTTATTTTAAGATATTTCAAATAGAAAGAAATAATTTTCCAGACTACGTTCTTAAACAGAGCTTGAAATTTCTCTTTGTTTAGACTTGTTTAACCGAAGATGTTTATTTAGTCAAACAAAAAATTTCTTTTATTAACTTTCTTTTCGTCATCCTTACAATATACCACCAAGTTTTACAATATAATTACCCTGTCACACGTCGAAAGGCTGCTTGCAGGNTCCATCGTTTAAATAATAATGTAACCTTCTCCATTTTCCGCAAGCCCACTTATACTGACCACACCATCCCTGCCTCCTCTAACCATCACCCTGCCCAAAAACATTCCTCATTCCATGCCCTTATCCACCGTCTAACCCATATTCCAATGGCTGAATCGGATTTTAATAATGAACTCGCAACCATTAAATATATTGCAGGAAAGAATGGTTATGATCCTAAACTAATAGATAAACTTTTGTCCAAAAAACTGAGGAAATTATCAATTGAGAGAATTTTTGCCCAATCCGCATCCCAGCTTGAAAATCCACCCAAATGGTACAGTTTCAATTTTATTGACATGTGTTCTTTAAAAATTACCAATGCCCTCCCAAAAGAATCGATTAAGCCAGCGTATTACAATAATAACAACCTTCGCTCATTTTTTGTGAACAACAAAGATACAATCAATAAGGAAATGAAATCTGGAATTTACAAATTAAAATGTAACGATTGCGATGCCGTGTATTTGGGACAAAGTGGACGGAACTTTCAGATCCGTGCTAAAGAACACTTTAAATCTTTTCTAACCAATTCCTCAGCCTCCCACTTTGCCCAACATCTAAACCTTTTTCACCATTCCTCCTCCTTTATTCCTGAGATCCTACACATCCTTCGTAAAGGTCATAAGATGAATTTCCTGGAACACAGGGAAATTTGGGTTTCAAAAATTGCTTCCGAGAACGTTGTAAATGAAATTATTCCTGTGCCCCATTCCCCTTTACTCCTTTGTACCCTTCCGAAAAACTCTCTCCCAGATAAGAAATACCTTTACCCCCCGGATAGCTCCCTTGCCCCTAACGCTACCTCCTAACCCTTAGTACCTTTCCCCTCTCCCTCCTCTACCCACTCCCCTCTACCCCCTCCACCTTTTTGTTTCTTCTATATATATTGTCTTACTTGTAACTTCTTGTCACCTGATGATGGCCAGTCCTGGCCGAAACCGGTCGTATGTGTTTTGTTAATATACGGTGGAAAAAAGTATTTGTCAATCTTATTTCTTTGATTTCCATCGAATTCAAGCTTAACAGAGCATGGGAGAAGAAGATGAAAAATCACAGCTAATTGGCCGCAAAACTTTCAGCACGCTAAATTTATATTGCATCCCGAAGCTAACGCGAGCGATTTTATTAAGATGGGAGGGATCCGAAAAGCTAGCTCTGAATTTTCAACGAATCAGAGAGCCTGATTCGTTGAAAATTCAGAGCTCTGCTGGTGACAACGATTAAAATATTGGTACATAGAAGGGAGTGATTTGCGAGCGTGGTCGAGATAACGTCGTGGTTGGAACGGCTTAAGAAAAGGTAACTCCACGACTCAGGCAGCTCTGTGTAGGAGTGTCCTCGTTCTAATGCGAAGGAGCCTTTCACCGCAAGAAGAGGCGGCAGATGGTGTTGCTGAATTCGCCCGAAACCCTGCCTTCCTCTCGAAATCTCTTTAAAAATTAAGATTAATTTCTCTTTCGAAATATTGGTCGTAGTCGCCCCTCCAGAGAGGTTCGTCTCGCAGAACGTGGTCGGACGCTGGTTTCTGTACTCAACATTACAAGCTCGTTTTTATGTATCCGTATTGACGTGTGAGGCTTCTGACAAACTGATAGCACAAAGCAAATCTTGCAATTATATATTCTTTTTATTTCTAAACACTGTGTGTACGAGTAGTAAAAAGAAGAAAATTGCTATCTGTAATTTCTTTGAGTAGAAAATCTTGACATTAAAATAAAATTATAAATATAAAGATGCCTTCAAAATGTCATGAAAAGTTGCATTATTTATTTAAAAATCATGGTATTTTCTTACAAAACCATTTATCAACTGTTTTCTTTCTAGTGACCAAAAACCCGTCACAAAACAACTTTATCATTTCACCGAGAAATATTTATTGTTGAAATACCTCTGTACTTTTGAATAATTATGTTTCCTTAGCCAGTATTTCACACATCGTACAACGAGACATGAAAATGCGCGATGGATACTAATGGTTTCTTTAACTATTTCCGCGCGGATCTTCCTTCCCCTCGCCTCTACAGCTAGGGATGAGCTTTGCCTTCCTGCACAATCCGCCTCCCCAGCTCTCTGATGACTATCTTTAAGCCCTCCACTTTCATCTTAACAGGATCTTTACATACATCTTCCTTCCATTTCACCCTGGGTCTTCCTTTCTCCTTAACGCATATATTTTCCCATAGAATGTCCTTTTGGGATGGTAGTCTCATTCATTCTTTCAATATTTCCTAACCACTGTAGTCTTTAGGACTTTATGAACCTTACTGCATCTTCTCTTTGATAAAATTTATTTAATTCATCAGTATAACGGATTCTGTACCCGGAATTTTCTAGAAATGTATCACCTGTTAATCTTTCTGGTGCTATACCGCATACGATCCGTATTGTCTAGTTATAGAATAATTCGCATCTTGCTGACCAACACGAGCGTTAAGATCTCCAACGATGACACTGTAGTAGTAATCATAGGCACAGAAGTGTAGGCAATTTGTACCGACTTCTTACCTCAGTACCGAAAGTCAGGTTTAAGATTATATTTTCTCATCACTGCCTGCTGCTGTTCATGCATAAATGGATGTACAAACTTGAATTGCTCGAACAGAATAATGATATTTAGTGTTGATCTCACTTAATTATGACCTTTACAATTCTTTCCCATTCTCTTCTTTCTATTATCTTGACTTTATTTTCCTCTTTCTATCGATCTGGAATCTCACGGCTTCAAGTCCTCTTTTGCACCTCTATGATAGAATAGGCTCCTTGTCGAGTTCCTTCTGTTTCTCTAACTTTTCGAACTTCACCGAGTTTGGAGTTTATTTCATCGCATCTGCTTCAATCAGTGTATCTGGAAAGTATATTTTCGCCTTTCTGGCTGCTAAAATTCTAACCTACACAGTTAAGTGTAGCGTTTTTCTTAAAGAGCTTTTGAAGTGACTCGTAAAATAATTCCAAATAAAAGTTAAATAAAGAGTAAAATAGTTCACTTTTTGAAAATTTTTTCAGATGTTCAAGATTGCGTCAAGACGCTTTTCACGTCAGTCAGCAGTGTATTTGTTAAATGCATGTTTTTTGTTTGGTTTATGCACTTGTACCAGAAGTATGCGATATATCGAACTTTTTATAAATTGTCTACAATATTTTAATGTTTAGAAACTGAAGAGCAGGAGGACTATGCAAATTTGCCACAGAATTGTGTAGCTAAATAGATTAATGGAGGCTGATAATGATATAAGATCAAGATGAGCAAAGAGGAAGTTAAGTATGGCACATAACCACAGTATTGTTTAACACGTATGCGTAAAGTCTAATTTACGAAATACATCGTACAAGGACAATAAATAAATACCCTGCAAGCCGCCTTTCGGTGTGTGGCAGGAGGAGTAAACACCAAGAGACCCAATTACCTCTTAAGCTGATTGTTGGCGCGTATCTTTCGCGGAATGAATGAGCCCCTAAAGGACTTATACTCGCATCTCTTTCTCTTATTTAAGCTCATTGTCGAATCGGCCGAAGTAGCAGAGGGGTCGCATAATACCGATTACATCCTCCGGAAATAAACTTTCTCTAAATTTATCAACCAATCGTAGCTTAGCTTCTAATCTTATTTCTTTCAAGGATTCCCAACCTGCGTCTGGGAGCATTTGCGTAACGCTTGCTCTTCTACCGTAGCGCTTTTTAACTAATCGTATCGCTTTACGTTGCATTATATCGAGTTTGCGAGTATACATTTCATCAGCTGATTACATATACTCGCCGCGTATTTGAGAGATAATAACATATGCTACTATAAAGTTTCAAAATTGAAACGGATTTAATACATACCTAAAGAGATGTATATCAATCACTTGTTTAAACCAATAAATGTGCACACATAAGTTCTACCTTTTACCAGGTGAAGTTAAAATAAACCTGTCAAATACTACATATGCTTAATATTTAATCAAATACTGGATTAACTGGCACATATACTAATTTCGATAAACTACATGTTTAGTTTTTTGCAACGTAAAAAGTCATAGCGCAATCCAGCATGTTCGCTGGGTATCCTTGAGCATTGCCCAATGCACACCCCAAGACTGCCGGATTCAAACCTCAACGATTTTCCAAAATAAAAGTTTAAATTGTATCCGTCCTCCACTCTCGCATGCTGCTGCAAATTGCGGGTTTGAATCAGAGAAGTATACGAAGCGAACGAATGGGTGCTTTGCATCGAAGTTTCCAGTGTACTAACACGTCGGACAGCGAGTAGTATTCGATAGGATTCGCAGAGGAGAATGGCTACGTTTACCGCCTCGCAGGACAGCGCGAAACAACGGCGGGCGGGTCGTAGGATTCCAGGTTTGAGCTGTAAAACCCGCGTGATCCGCCGCGCATGCTAGTGCATCACCGTGTTACGATTTTCCGGTGCACGGATTCGACTAAATAACGCGTGTCCCATAGTCGTAGGTTGCAACACTCGCGTTTCGAGCTGAGAAGGGAGTTGGAGAGCCGCGTCCGACGCAGCAATAAGCACGGTAAGCTTATTTATGGATGAATGATACCCACAATGCAACTCTGAAAGGCAGTTCTAAGAAGGGGCTGTGTAATGCTTCCGCTTGTCCGTAAAAGAGGAGTTACATTCTTCGGGTGTATCGACTAGACTTACAATTTGGATATCACAATTTTAAAGTAAAATTTGGTGGAACGTCATACTGCAATAAGGTGAACAAATAAGGATAACAAGTAAGGATAGACAAACACCACGGATACGTAACGCTGAGATGTCATATTAAAATAAGAGATACTTGTTCGAAACATTGTTTGTGCAAAATTTACATTTAAAAATCTGAGTTAGGAAAAAACACAATACCATGGATATCGTGAAATTGTAAAAGGATATTTTCTCTCAATTCTTTTGACAACTCATAGCACAGAACTTTGGCGAGAGGGAAGAAATGTCTCCCAAGCCGGAAAAATTAAGAGTGAGAAGAAGGAAATGCTTTAATACGTTAGAAACTGTGAAGTTATCGAAAACTGTAGCGGAAAATAACTTGTATGATTTCGTTGACAAGGCGATTAATTCAGTCATAAGGATGACGTGGTTGAACAAGAGTTAATCGAAGAAATTCGCTGTTTAAGACACCACCTTTCTTCCGTAAAATGTGAGAAAATTATATAGAAAGAAAGCTTAGAATTCCTTCGTCAGTACAAGCCTTTTAAGTTCAAATCACAATGTTACTGTGCATTTTCTAATATTTGACACATCGATTTTGACTGGAGAGGGTTCGTTTATTTGACTAAAGTAATGAAAATTTAATACAGCCATCAATGAAACGATATTTTCTGGCCGGACCATGTATTATATTGAATACAAAACAAATCTATGCTTCAATAACGCAACAAACGTGTCTACTTCAAACAAAGCTAAATAATAATTTTTTCAAGAAGTATACATTTCATGTTTTGTAAATACCGTTTCAAAACACAAGCTTAGCTTGCACGGATCATCTTGGGGCGCAAATATCTTCTGCCCAAGATGTCAAGGTCGTCCCTACGGTTTTTCGTATTTCTATATATACACATACTGAGTATATTAGCATTCTTTATCTATTAAATAAATAAAAAATACACTTGGTACTTTTCACACAATTCTTTCTCTATTTTCTTACATTTAGGAAATAAAATTTTTATAAAAGTTGCAAAATCGTCAGCGACGCCTTGAATTTGTTGGGAACAGCGCTAACCGCAAATGACCTGAAATACTCCTGCTTGGGTAGGGAGGTCAAGTGAAATTAATTTAATGAAATTCGAAAATGAGCTCTGAAATCACTTAGAATGGCTCGTTAACTTCATGCGGCATCGTGTTTCATTCACTTTTTCATTACCAATATTGATGCACGCGTTCAATCGCATGGGTTACATAGTCATTCGTCCACAAATTTGGAAAATAAATTAATCCGGCATGAAATATTTGTTTGTATTGAATCAATTGGAAATACTTGAAATCTCTTGAACATCAGAATGGAAATTAATTAATCAGCTTTCGTGGAAAAATCAAGTGCATACTTAATTACTAGTCATCCAACTAATTTACTTTTGTGGCATAACGATTTAGCCATTTTTTTGACACTGAAATGAAACTTACGAATTATAGGATACTTCAACGTAGATTATATTTTCAATTCACTTCTATTTTAACTCACATTACATTTTTAAGTTAAATTCCAATGACGAACTCCACTAATTTTTCATTGTAGAGCTAAATAGCTTACAATTCTTTTTGATCTTGCTGAGCTTATGGCAATAAATTGGCCTAGCCAATTCTATAGCATCTCGTTATTTTAAACTACCACCTATGAGTAATATATGAGTGTCGTATAGGTACAGCATTTGTACTATTAACACATATCATTTATTCATTAGGTATCTATTAACTCTATTGCATACTGAACGGTTTAATTTCCTCGTAAGTTTCTTATAGAGAATTTCAACCTGTTCCTAAAACGGAATTTTGCAATATGACAGGTGGTATTGTTCATAATCCCAAAGATATAATCGATAGTTTATTAATACCCCATTAATTTATGTAAGAAGCTCGTCTACAAAATCTTTTATTTAGCTATAACATCACAAATTTACTATTACGGTTAAAGTTTTACTTACAGTCGCAATGTTAGCATTAAAATATTCACATATACTACATATTGTGTGTAGTGTATGGGACCCTGCAGAAAAATGTTGTATTCGGGAATTAGAAAAAGTACAGGGAAAGGCGATACGTTTTGTAAAGTATTGTTACGACAAGTCAGTGAGTGTTACGCAAATTCAGGACGCTTCAGGACGCGGGATTGGGAATCTTTGGAAGATAGAAGGCTTAAATAAAGGATAAATTTACTTAATAAATTTTGAGAAAGCACGTTCACAGATGATATAGCTGACATAATGCGTCCCCCATGTTATATAGGCCTTTCTGATATTGCGAGGAAAATCAGAGAAATAGATGCTAGAACAAGTTGTTTCAAGAATTCGTTTTTCCGCGAATGATACGTGAAAGCAATCGAAGAGCTAGAAGATAGAAAAGTAGAGTCATGATGCATGCACCCCCTGCCACTCGCCGGTAGGCGGCTTGCAGGGTACATATGTAGATGTAGATGTGATGACGGGACGAGAACTGTCAAGAACATTGCTTTGCTATTTCAATGATAACTAAGCCTTATTAGAGCTAATTTATTGATATTGTTGGGTAATTTTAGCCGAATTAAATCATTATGGGATCGCTTCAAAATCTACCTTATTTTTATAAAATCCCGTTGCTCGAAGTTTGAGTCTCGGTAGCGTATTAATACCAGCGTATTCCCAAATAATATGTAATGAAATGTGATTGTAACTTAGACCTTTTCGGAGTATTTAATTCTTCCATCAGTACTAGCAGTGTGTAAAACTTAGTAACGCATCCAATGGCGTTCTATCTATTCTGGAATTTTTTCATGTTTCCAGAGGTGTAGCCAAGGGGTTGGTTTTGGGGGTTCAACCCCCCCCCCAACGAAAGCATGCGAGAGGATGGCCTTTTTTAAGACGAATATCGTTACCTAAAAAGATTAAGTTTAGAATGATTGACTTTTAAAATTCCCGTATTCTAAGCTAGACTATCCAAGAGAAATTTCTTGATTCTAAGCTACGTAGAATGTCATAGTGAAATTCTTGTATTCTAAGCTATATAGTCCGAGTGAAATTCCTGTATTTTAAGCACGGTTATCCAAGTGAATTATGATCTTAGATGGTGTATTTTGAGTTCTATTTTTATCACGGTTTTCAGTTTATGTTCTTATCGGAGGCATAGCTACGGGGGTCGTTTTAGGGGTTCAACCCCCCCATGAGAACTGTGTCAACAATTAACGAAAATATGAGGGAGGATGGCCTCTCGCAATTACGCTATGCAAACACCACTGTAGATAAATTGACACAGGATAAATTGACATTATACACACGCCTTTCGACGATAAAATATAACAGTGAATGGCGTTCACAATTTTTTTAATAAAATAGGAGAAGACTAAATCATCAGAAACAATTGTTTCATCCAAATTCTCTTTCTAATGTCAGTTACGAACACCCGCTCAACGGATGTGGAATAGTAATTACGAATTCGTCAGTTGGGATTGTCGGGAAAACCGATGTCTCCTTTCAAACGGTCGCGATTCGAAAGCATCGAAAATTTAATTGTCGAAAACTTGGCAGTTCGCCGATTCATTAATGAAGTAAGGACTCAGTCGAGCGGTTAATCGTCGATTGCGAGCCCTTGAAAAAAATGCGAAATGCAAACAGCCGCCATTAGCCGAAACTTTTCCAATTTGGTGTGGCACATGCACACATTAGCCCACTAGGAGTTGCATGTGGCTCCCTCAATTCCTTTTCCATCGATTGCTACTCTGCCCTTCAATTTTCGAACAGGATGGCGGGAAATTAAGTTCCGGGCACAATATGTTGCCTCTGTGCTTCGGTTCTAAATTGTCGCTAAAGTTGCTTCGACGTTTTACCAAGGAAGTTATTCCCGCTCCGACCGAGAATGCATTTCCCTACTAGGGTTCCATTCATTCGGTAGTTTTAATCTCGGGACGCTTCACGCTCATATCTATTCGGAGCGGTTTGAAACAGTCCTCTATGTAACTCCCGAAGCAATTATCTAAAAAGGGCCAATTGGTTTGCGGCGGACGATAGCCGCATTTGAGGAAGGAATTTAAGAATTCATTGTAGCTCTGAAAATTAAAAATGTAGCCCAATTATTATAAACCTAGAAATTTTCCCAACGATTTAAAATCTATGAGATGCATTTCCGTTTAAACGTCGATTAGTATATAGCTTGAAGTCGATCAGCTGATAAGACTTCTGAGAATGTTGTGGATTTAGTTAAAGCAAGATGCATATTTGGTATGTTATTTAACCATTCTTTTCTTTCATCACTTCATGTATTGTCTATATTTTGTAAGTTGAACTTGATCCCAGGAAAAATGTAAAACGGGACATTTTAGTCTAGATTTCGCCTAAACATTTTTTTTTAATTTTCAGATCGGATTTGAAACGTCTATATAATTTCATATTATCACCGCAAATATATTAAGAGTTGCAATATGATCTCTTGATTGCGTGGACTAAATTACAAGGCTTGTATGGGTTAATAAACACTAATGCTTGCGGATCACTTAATTCTATATTGATTGGTCCTAAGGGTATCTGAAAATCTCGTTTACCTATGATTTAGGGCTAACGTGATAACCATATGGCAATATTTTGCATTAAATTACTTCGTTTTAATATCTATGAGAAGGGACGATTTCAGACGTTTAATATGGAAATGATGGAAATATGGAAAATTGATAGTGATCAATTGCTAGGTATGTTTTAATGGGCCAAATTTACTACATAAATTTGTTGATTTTTAATTACCTTTATTAGATGTGTGACACAGACACGATTGCAACTTTCAAGCTAAAATAGAAATTTTACAGCGAATTAACTGTTATAGAAAATTATTAAGATGTTCAATACTTCAGCCCATCTTTATGGGTCACCGAAGTAAAAAATTTTGAATACTTAGTTAATGAAATTATTTGACGTTAGCTCTAGAATCATTTTCCTGTAATAACCCATCCACCTCTTGAGATTTACTTCTTTAATACTCTTTGAAATGCAATTAATAACATCTTTATTTTGAAAGAATTGAGACTTGTATAGCATATTAATATTATCAACCCTCCCATTCAAGCGGGAAGGGTTGATGTAGCCCATTTTAGATATAATATTTGATAAACTCAACAGATATTTTTTATATTCAACTTTTAGATTCTTTGGATTCGTTTTAGATGACATTTTAAAAGGATTTTGAACCTATGATAGTTTATGAAGCATAGGTTGTTAATTTTAAAAGGCTACGTAATTAGAGACAAATATGTATTAGTGAAGGCGCCATCAAGTGAACGTAAGTGGAATCCCTCGCTCTATTAACGGATAGTCTCCCGACAAGAGGAATTTGCTTCCCTTTATTGAGCGGTTGATAAATGGTAGAGACTGGAAATTTATATCTTACACAATTACGTTTCGCAGAAATGCTAGAGATTTTTCCTATCTCCCGTTCTCTCTTTTTCCCCCACACTATTCCTCTCTCTACATTTAACCGCTGGACCGGAATTCTCCGCATCCCTCGTGGTCGACCCGTGCGATCCATTTCCTTGTTTAATCTCTCGTTAGAGAACTCTGCTCATATTACCCATTCCATTCGCTTTATTTTTCACTTCCTTTTACTCTATTCTTTTCCGCCCGTCATCCGGCAAAGACTGAGTAAAATAAATAATATTTAATTTCATCTCAATACTCCAAAATATGTACAGAATGTATTCACTACACCCAACATGTATTGAACCCGAATACGACATCACATCAAGATTGTATCTCTCTTCCGAATAACCACTTTCTCTTTCAAGTTTCCCTCTTTGGTATGATGCTTTAGCCGAATATCTCGTTATCCGTATTCCAAAAGCGATGGTATATGACCGAACCTATTTGACTTGTTAGATTATTACATAGGTAGACCATTTAATTCTTCCAATCACTCATATCCTCAATTTTTATTTGTTTATTGAAGAATTCCGCTAAGATTTAGATTTTGGTTTCCTAATCAAAAATTTTGAAACTTTTAGTACCTCCATATATCCGTATATTTGCCGGCATTAAGAAAGCTCCGACGTTGTGGACGCTGCACAATTTTTTGGACGCAAAGTTTTGGAAAAAATGAACTGTTTGGATTATAAAGCAAGAAAGTTATACAGGTGATTCAACGGTACCTAAAATCCATTAGTTTTTCTGCCCTTTTCACCATATTAAAATTACTTATTTCGGCTGTTACAGCACATTCATTATAGCAGTTCATTAATGGAAATCGAATCGAATCGAGAAACGTGACCTTCAACAGATGCACTGCAATTTTGAGATAATTATTTCAGGTAAGTAAACCGCGTCCTCGAAGCCAGCGAAGTCGGCTTTTATCTGCTTAATCTTATTTACGGATTATTACGAAATACTGCACTTTGTAAATACATTACACAAGTTTACTAAGAAAGTGAATGATACGTAGTGAGATC
>KZ308511.1:245866-302372 GCA_000376725.2 Ladona fulva
CAAAATATCGTCCATTTTATTAGTAAAAAACTGAATCAAAATTTTTAATGTGTTTAATACATCTGCCGTGATATAAGGATATTGTGAGGCGTTAATAAGTCAATCTTGATCAATTATTTTAGTAGAAAAAATTGATGGTCTTATTTAAAATCAATATATTTTTATAGATAATAATATTTAATTATAATTATTCACGTGAATTGTAGCCAAAATCCACAGCCATTTCTGCATAAGAATGTACTTCCATCCAGCTACAATTTTCTTTCCATTTTCACCCGGACGTAATCCATCGCTAGACTAAGTCCTTGAAGATCGAAAACTTCTATATTGTGAATATTCAACGGGGTAGTTGCCCTTAATTTTTCTCCACAAGTTAGCGCATTTGAAAAGTCGATTAATGACGGGTTCAGACTCGGGTGAAAGATCATAGCTGTCTTAACGACCAGATCAATCGACTCATTGAACCTGACGGAGTATCAAAGGCGGTTTATCAGTGAAGATACCTTGATCGGTAAAGGAGAGTAATTATTCATTTAGGATGAAAAGGCGCTTGTTGTTTTATTTACACCAGATTGGAAGAAGCATTTCGAATCTTGGAGAAAAAAGTCTGGAGGAGAAGGGTTGAGGAATCAAAGCGAATTAAGATGAGAGAGTACGGCGGTGAGGACAAGAGAAAAGAAAAGGAAAGAGAAGGTTGAAAGGGAAAATGAAAGGAGCGTGGCTAGGGAGTGGACGTTGCAGAAAAGTGGTAGTCTGACTTAATGAGGTGGCCACGCTGCAAGAAAAGAGGAATGAGAAAATAAGAAGAACGGGGAAAATGCAAAAAATGTGGGTCTAAGTGAAATTTCAGGACGTGAAAATGCATGAAACGAGAATTAGAGGGAGAGAAATGAGATGGACCAAGAGGGAGAAGATAAAAGAAGGAGATTAAAAGCTTTCCCGAAAAAATGGGACATTTGAGGACAAAGTCGGCGGGAGGATTTTAAAGGGCAGAGCTCTTGTAATATCCGAGGTTGATTGGTTTCTTTAAAGGTATAATTTTTTGACCAAAATATTAACTTTTGACAATAGTTTAATTTTAGGCATAGATGACTGGAGTATAAAATTTTCAGCGGAAATTTTAAATAAGAAAATAGTTCCACCTTTTCGAAAAGTAAATAACAGTATAGGAGGTCGTTATTTACCTTGTTATTCAAATTTTTCCATACTATCCTACATTTTATTTGCTGATACTCTTTAATCACAAAAGTTTTTCTCTTTAAATTTAAATCACACTGATCCCAATGATACTTGGAATATATAATCCACTTTAGACACCTGCATACATCTTTCCACACCTATTTTAAATTCTTTAAGCGAAGACCGTTTAGGGCCTCTGGATATCCGTGTAGGTAATACATTCGACTTCGGCGGAAGTAGTTACGGGTTCTATTCCCAGTGGGGGTTCATGTGCTAGATGTCCTTATCTGTCGAACCACACCTAAAATTTACTACTACTATTTATTCTTGAAGACTGGCTATTCTCTAGAGCATGTCATGCAACGCAAAGAACGCTTTTACTGGTGTTCTACAGGTGGACCTAATCTACTTTTCCTATATCTTACATACTCGTACATAGGGTTGCCAACTATCGAGGAGTTGATTTCGGGAGGCTGATCAAAGCATAACTTAAATTACCATAGAATAGAAAGATTTGGTTCTCTCTCGGCGGATGGTAGGATGATGAATTTCTTCACGGGGCCTCAGTCGGGTGATCTGAGAGCTTTGGAGATGGTGGAAATCAGTCAGATCACCTGGATGAGAACCATAGAAGAATTTCTGCTCCCCATAGAATATGCAATCTTCGTTTATTATTATGTGCAGTTTAATCACGATCTAGATAGCTCTATATAGAGATGTGATTTCGGATAATTTAACTTAATTTCTGAAAAAGAATAATGTTAACTAGCTGATGTTATTATAACCCGATGAAATATTTCCAAATACCTCGAGACGAAACAATTCAGATTACGCATGGACTGCTAGGTGAAACTGGGAAAGAAAATAAGTCGCTATAAGTGGAGAAAGTCGACAAAATAGTGTACATATTGTGAGACAAACCAAGGTAGAAGCGAGGGGAAAACTCCTCAATCCGTAGGGTGGGATACGTTTTACATTATTGTCCAATTCCGAAAGTCTCCCGGCGAATCCGGTAGAGTAGGCAACACTACTATACCTTTTTAGTCATTTCGCTCACATCCATCTTCCCCGTACGTCAAAACCATTCTAAAAACAACCCTTTTATATTGGCCTTGAATTACGTTTACTATATCTTTCAAATTCATTCATTGTCTAGTCATTAATGACTATGTATCTTTTTTACCTCACATAATCCATTTCAGTAACATTTACCTCATTTATATGCCTCTATAGATCCACACCGATTTCTCTACCTAGCAAAGAGGGCGCATGCACATTTATATATAAAGTAATTTTCAGCCTACATTGGTCTTAAATGAATAAATCAACTTCAACATTATTCTAAGTGTACACTAAAAAGAGAGATTTTCAAGCTCGTTACTAACAAAGAGTATATGGACCCAATGTGTAATTAATCCAATAATTTCGCGTTTTATAATCCTGGTTTAACAAAACTTTCCTTCCAATTATATTAAATATAATTCGAAGTAAATTCTAGAATCTGTTCCTTCTTGCGGTAGGTGTTTTCGTGTATTTAGTCACTCTTAGGCGCTGCTTTCAATAACGCAAAATGTATTCGAGCTTTCATCCCTCGAAAAAAGATCCAATCAAATACTTGAAATAATGAAAATCTATTTATTAGAGATAATCGCATTCATCAACCCCGCTGTATTCGTCATTTTCTGAATAGAACTGGGAATTAAGAGGAAATTAATTGCGAAATTAGCTCTACTAGCGAAATTTAATTTTAAATTGAGTAATACATACATACTTCATTTTACATACCATATGTTCTAATTAGAATGTGCGATAATGTTCCCAACAAACTTGATAACGCAAGTAGCTGTAATATACGATATCGTAGGTTGCGGCCGTAGTCTGTATCTCTTGTCCTTACTTTTTAATTTTCTCCATTCTTATCATCACTCATTGTAAAGGTAGAAGGATCACTGACGTTATCTTAGTTAAGGCATGCATTGGTCAGAGCTCAGCGTTCAATGCATGTTGGCAGCAATTGTATTAGGATTAGCTGGGCAGAAAGAGAGGAGTCGGGATAGGATTTTAGAGGACTAGGTAAGCGGTTTAGAGAGAAACGAATGGCTCTGAAGCCGGTTAGACGAATCTCGTTCACCCATGCGATGATATCCAAGTAGACAGTTGCGAATCCGTCATTTGATTGTTTCGCATATCAACGCACCAGGAAATCCTTTGGAAATCATGTATTTTTTTTCTAAATGTTCACATTGTTCCGACCCATTTGTTGATGAATTCTTTTTAAGATTTCTGAATCCTGATTCTCATTATATCTACTCTGAGAATTATTAATCATCGCACGGATTGCATGCAAATGATTCTAAAGTTTAAAGTTCAATATACTATATAAAAGCGGCGCTTTAGCACGGAGACGGACATAATGATAAATTAATGGAAGTCAGTATTCTCCGGGCGTGTGTAGCCTTTTTTTCCTTCGGAGAGCTGCACGTGTACGTAATGAGTTGCAGGCTGTACATTTGCTGCGGTTACATACTTAAATATAGTCCAAAATTGAAATTTCAACTGGGAGAACAATTTTAATGACTTGATTATTCACGTTTTTTCTCTTTTTTGTAAATCAGATGGAAGAGTAAAATTAGTCTTTGTAGGTTTAATAGTACGCTGAACAGACAGCTATAAGCACTATGAAAGTCTACCGTTTGTGAATGATTTTATGTCGCATATTTCTTGGAAAAGGTAAATCGAAGTTCAATATTAGAATAATTATCTTGTCATAGAACGTCATGATATGATCTGTCGTACCGTTACATACTTGTATAATTTAGACATGGTATAAAACAGTTTCTTCCAATCTCTATGCTCTCAAGCTGCACTTTTTATGTCTTTAACATAGCCAAGCCCCACCAAGGTGTAAAGAGCTCGTTTTACTAATTGATCTAATTTAATGTTTTACGTAAACTTGTTTTTTGGTGAGCAGCAGTGATAATATTGGAAGATTTACTGGCAATGAAGCAAAATATTAGAAAATAAAAATAACTAGTCAATGAAAACGAAATCCACCTTCTCTCCTTCTATCACACAGGTCATAACAGGGGAACACTGACCTAAACCACCGTTCCTTACCTTTCAAATCCATGAAAAATAATCTATTTTCCTCGGAATTACATTGTTTTCCTCGATATATTTTGTGAAATAATAGCGGAGATAGACTCTCGGATAGCCCATAAGTGGGAAACGCATTCAAATTTGGTAAAAGCAGTCCCGGGTTTGATTTCCAGTACGTGAGAAATTATCTCAGCTGTCGAAAATTTAAAAATACTTCCACAATAGCAAAAACCTATCTATGATATACTTTAGCTTAGCTCTCGCCTATCTATGATGAACATTAGCTTAGCCTTCCGTTGAAGTAAAAGGTATATGCATCGTAATAATTGTCATAATCGTTCAAGATTCTTTTTCAAACTGTTAAGCCCTTTCAGTCACTTCTGGAAAAATACGCATTCAGCAAGTAATCAAATTAATATTTTTGTCAGCTATTTAGGAGTTTCTAAACAATATTTAAGATTCCTTTTAAGTCTAGCTTTAATGGAATCTATAAGGAAAAGGAACACGGCTGCGTTAATACAATAGAGCTTAGAGAAAAGCTCCAAAAAGCAGTATTTTGAAAGCAAACCAACCATTAGGAAATTCTAACCAGCGGGGTTTAGGGTTTTCCGTGGTCGCGCTTTGTAACGTATGATTCTTAATACGAAGCTCGGCACGTACGTTGCCATCTTTAGGAGGGAAGATAACAGTTAAATTCTGGTTGGAATTTCCTAACGGTTGGTTTGCTTGCAAACTACGGCTTTTTGGAGCTTTTCTCAAAACTATTATGTCTGGATGTAATGACAATCTTCTTTTTTGTCCTGAGAAAACGACGGGGTGAATTTTGAACTGTCTAAAAATTAACCAGTGGCTCCCCAAAAATATTGTTATAAGAATTTTTCTAAACGTTTTCCGTAAATCATGCCGCATACTTGCCTAGTCCTTAAATTGGGTGCGTGTACTAATCTCTATTGGAAGTTAATGGTTTTATTTGGATTACATTTCCATATGAGTACCTAAGATACAGTATGTTCTCATTTTCCTTTCCTAAAGACGGTTTCCGTTCTTTTAGGATGTAATAAAAATATTTTTTGGGTTTAGATACATGGTATTGCTGTTGGATGGATTGGTGATTCTTTAGAGGTAATTTTTTTATATAGTATTTTGCACATCATCCAATTGGAACAATTGGAAGTTACAAGAATTAAGGAAAATAATAAAATACTTTGCACGAGGAAGTCTTGCGGCTCAATCCAAAGGAATAACATGTGTGAAAAGTAGCGAAAAGACGCGACATGGTAGTTTAGTGGTTAGAATATCTGCCTGGAAAGTGGGAGACCTGGGTTCGAGTCCCAGTCATGTCGCTATTGTTCACATTTGTTATTCCTTGGACTTTGAAGTTAGTTTCCAGTCGCCGTACGTAGCCTCATATTGTTTATCAGATGCAATAACGTTGAAACTTTTGGATTCTCTGTACTATCATAGAAAAAACTGCTGTGAAAGAGAGCCTCCTGCGAATGGAGGAACGGTTTTGAAGATTTATTCGCATTTCCGAACAATTGTATTTCTCTATCATTCATTAATCGGAGAAGTATCAAGTATTATGCTAAAACATCTTAGTAAAGCTGGATTAAAATTTGGGCTAGGGTTCGATACTTTATTGTAGGGGCGAAAAGTACTAAATAACTTAAGCTGTCGCTCGTGAAAAAATAATTGAAAAATTAATGCTAATCACTCACAGTATTGACGCATCCTTCGGTGGTGACGCAGTTGTGGTTGGAACGGGAGCGTTATTTCTATGGCAGCCGTTTCCCTGGGAACTGCGTGCGCACGTAGTCATACCATCCCACAAGATGCCTCTAACCTTCTCAAATTACTCAATTTATTCCTATAAACACTCTCACAAAGCATATCAGACTTTATTTTGTTTCCCCATCGTATTAGCTTTCATCTTAACCCGTGGCAACGCGCTTCGTTCAATTTTTGTCTTTCCGCGCTTCCCGCGCTCTACGCCTTCTATTCCCACCCCTTTTCACGTGGGAGACGATCCCCAGCTCCTCAGAACTTTTTATTGGCGTCGGTAGAGGAAGGGTGCGCTGGCAGGGCCGGATTCAGACGTATCTCACAACCCTTTGCTTGTTAGCGAAATCATGAGAAACGCGGGTCTTTGCTAATCTCCCTTCCGTTCCTCAGTCTCGCTATCCTCCCCCAATTTGCTTCGCACTTTACCGTTTCCTCCTCATCGCCACCCACGCGATCCCCATTGTTATTGCTCGGAAAAGCACCAGGTAGGAGGCTGAACAGAGCCTCTCATTTTCCTTTTCTCCCTTTTCAACTCTTCATTTGTTTTTCCCGTTTTTCTCGCCGTAGCCGCCCATGCTTTTCTCTTACTCAGGAGCCTCCCTTTATCATCCGATTTTTCGTTTCATTTTTGCGTCCTTTTGTTCGCTGTGTTCTCTTTGGCGCGCGTGTTTTGCTGTACGTGTTCCCCCTTTTCTTCCATTTAAGACGTTCCGCGAACTTCCCTGAAAAGCTGCGTCCTTGCGTTGTTTCCGGCATGTTTTGTTTCAGATTTCCGTTCTTATTAATAGATCGGGTGGATGGTGGATTTCTTTCTAAAAATATTAAGTCTGCTGATTTTTTGGAGGTTAAGGAACGGATCAAGTTTGTCTACTTTGGATGAATGTTGCCTAGACCGGCGTCGGAAGATGAAATGTAATTGTCGGCATCTGCGGTTAACGTGTACGCCATGGGTTTCGAACGCCGCATGAGTGTACCTATTGGCACAATAAGAAACCATTGCGCTGCTTAAACTTCGAGAAAAGCTCCCAATTGCAGTTGTTTGCAAGCAATTTAACCGTTGAAGAATTCCAACCAGCAGGGTTAGGGTTCTCAGTGGTCGTGCTTTGCAAGTATTGTTCTCAGCAATCTTTTTACCAGTCCAGCCGTAATCGTTGAAAATGTTCTGTTTTGAGGGCCTCTATTGATTCCATAAATCGCGCAGTTATATATCACTATCATGTTATCTGTTATTCTTCTCCTCGAAGATGGAAACGTAATTGCCGAATTACGTATAGAGAACAATACTTACAAAGCGCGACCACTGAGATTCCTAACCCCTACTGGTTGTAATTTTCAACGGTTAATTTGCTTGCAAACAACGGCTATTAGGAGCTTTTCTCGAAGTCTAATGTCTTACCACAGCCGTGTTCCTTTTCCTTTTAGGTATGTTACATAGCGCTTCTCACAAAATCATGAGGCCGCCCTTTAGATTCCTTCAGTATTTGATGACAAAAGCTTTTACAAATCCACAAAATTTATAGCAAACGTTTACTGGTTTCGGCGTGGGTTTACGCCATCATCAGAACTGACAGAAACAGGAGTAAGACGTTGTAAATGTACATAGAAACGGGAGGGAAGGGGGAGAAACCGGTAAACGTTTGCTATAAATTTTGTGGATTTGTGCAAGTTTTGTCATTCAACACTATGATCATAGAATTCCACCAAGTATCGCTTGATACCATTCCTGTAGATCCAAATAATATATCAACGAAATTTTACGGATGAAAGCGAATTAAACGCTTAGTAAACCTCGGAACATTTACTATTTCATATTCATTACAAGTTATAAATGAAATTCTGAAACAGAGGTACGTAAGTACGTGTATTTGCTCCAGGAAATAAAAAGACCACATTGTAAGGCAGAATGTGGCTCGTATCTCGTAGTTTCATTACTTTTGTGTGAGGCTTGCCACTTTGAGGTTCCGAGAACGTAATGTTTTGGCGTTTGCTTGTACGTATTTGCTAAGATAAATTCGATGAATGGACTGTCAAGTCTCAAAGTCACCCGGATAAAGTCAGATCAGTTTTATTACTATCAAAAGAAACATCGCTCTATTGAATGCCGGAGGGCTGATTATTTCTCAAGATGGCAGGAACTGGGTAACCTTTGAACTCAATGGCAGTTTCGTACTGTCCATTATTTGTTTGGTCGCTTGGCTTTTGACTGGGCACTTTTCTGAACAAAATAGGTTACGCCACAGAATTTTTATGTTATATGCCAGAACTCTGCTATCCTTATCTGAGGAAACTTTCAACTTCCGCTTTTCAAACGCTTCGCTAAGGCTTTCCGACGATTTTTCCCGTACCGAAAAATCGTTTCTTTTGACCACGGAGTTATCATTTTAACTCGTCTACTTCTGCGGTCGTATAAAATTTCTACCTCTTTACTCGCGCTTTCCATTTATTCTTCGATTCTCTCCTCTCTTTCCGCGAGATTACCGAGATAATTCTTCCCCAATCTTTTTCTCTCGCACCCTGTGAATCTTCCTTTTTCTCATTCATTCCCCCCGCAGGATGTGTTGTCGCCAGAGAACGATCAACTCGATGCTCAAATGAAACTCGGAGTCGCGCGGCATTTAACCGATTCCTTTTTTCAATTTATTTTCCGTCGATTTTACTCATGGATAGCTGTCCTCAATGCCTTTGAAAGGTTAATAACGCTCGGCTGTATCGAGCTGTGTCGAAGGGCTGGCGTAAGCCTCAGGGAACGGAGGCTCGTCTTTTATTTAATTCCCGCACGTGAGAGCCTATAAAAACCTTACCTCACCCCAGCGTACACGTTGCCTATCGCGTGGTCTCTTTTCATTCTTTTATACAGAGCGTCACGCGCTTCCATCATTTCGTGATCGGCCTTCGTCGCACATCGTTAGCTCATCAGCTGGCAGCATTATTCTCTCGGTAATCCCTCGAAATGTCACCTTTCGTCGACCTCAAAGGCATCTCTCGTAGTTTCAGGCAACAATACATGTGATAGATTGAGTTGCATATAAATGCGATGGTCGTATAAAAATGGTAATTTCAAAAAACGAAAAAAAATACTCGGAGTATTTCATTTTAAAGATATTTAAATAATTTGTTTTTTATTCACTTTTTTACCTTTAAATATCCATTGTTTTGTTTGTGGCGTTTTCTGATTGATTATTAACAGAATGTGATAACTTTACCGAGTTTTATGCAAAGGGTAAAGTTAGACAACATTTATAAGATGGATAAATTTGTATTTAGACGTGATTCTCCACGTAGCATTACGCGGCGGCTCAGCCCTTAAGTACTCGGTTTGCACATAAATAACTGTTGTATCTCATTTTGTATTGGTAACTAACTGCACTTCATTTAGGTAAATGTAATATGCACTTAATGCTTCAATTCTATCCTCTCTGACCGGACTTCGTGAAAGAAATTCTGAGGGAAAAAGTATAACCTTGTAATATTTACAAGATGGCAAAACGTAAGTTAAAATACTTCCATTTGCGTCAGCTTTCGTGCGTTCTTTCATATTTTTCCGTAATATACCTCGTATCACTTTACATAAACAGGTTAAAAGGAAAAGGTGGAAAATAATTACGCTCTTATAAGCAAGAATGAGGATGCAGAGATCGAGTTGGATTAAATTTCTCAATAAGACACCTGAGGCTAAGGTAATGAATCTCAAATCTAGGACGTAACTATTTGATTATCCCAAGGGCGTAACGTTATTTAGTGAGCGCATGAGATATTAATTCATAATGATGTAAGTGATAAGGAACACTGGCTTGCGTGGGTTGCTACGGAATTTTTACAAGGAAACGCGACTACTACCCTAGGTACCTTTTCAGTCCAATCCAACTTTTTTTAATTCCTAACAATATGAGAATTTTATTATAGAAAATCTATTCAAAATCTACAAAATATACACAAAAATCCTTCTTTAAATCAAAGATTCACCATAAAATTTCCTTGTTTACCCCAATTGCATCGGGAGAGAATAATAATTATGTTAAAATTGCAAAGATGTCTTTTGTTGCTTGTCCAGGTGACAATCATATGGATTCCTCAAGAATTACAGGAGCGAATGTTTAATAATTATGTTCGCAAAATTAACTTCGATAAAAATAATAATCACAGTAGAGAGTTGGGTAATAAAAATTCTGGTTGATTGCACGGGGGTTTTCCTATTAATTTGCCGTTAGGAAAACCCCTCTTAAAGCTAAGAAATGCATCACTTCATAGATTGCCGTTAACATGTAGAATTTCCTCAACAATGCAGTAAATATTAAGATCAATGACTAAGCCCATTTCTCACTAGCCAATTATCTCATCATCATATCATTATTTACATTACTCGGAGTGTTAGAGAAAATGAGTTTGTGCTTATTGAATGACGGCACGATACGTTACATTTCATTGCATCACATACGTTAGCTCTTGCCGGTAACCCCCGTCAAAAGCTTCAGATTGTGCTGCTTTATAAGATAACCTTAATTAAAATCAATCTCTTAAATATATAAAAAAATTCTGCTTATATAAACCGCAATGTAAATCGGAAATTATGCTCATATGATAGTTTCATAAATCCTTAGAAATATTCAGTGCGCAGATTTTACTTAAGATTTGAATAGAATTTACCCTTCATTTATATATGATCAAATTCCAATTCAAAACGATTCTGTAGGGAACATATTTTGACGAAGTTTAGAATATCTATCGCGTCGTAAATGGCGCTCTAGATGCATTTGATCTACATTTCTTATTAAATTTTAACATAAAATCTATGTAATAAGATTATTTTTGTGGTGGATTTTAAAATTTAAATCGTATAATTTCCTATTTCGTAGTTCTAATCCTCCCAGGCCTTTTACTTCATTAAAATCATTTAATAACATTTTGTGTGCTTATTGTAATGGGTTGAATATGTATCTTTTTCTTAAAGTAAGCCTTAATTGATTATATTAAATTTGAATAAAAGGAATCGAATAGGATCTCTGTTTTGTGAAACCTTAGTAAAAGGAGAACTTTTAATGAGAATATCATGAAGAAGCGAAAATTAATTCCTTAATCGATCAGCTTACTGTGATGATTCCCCTTTAGCATTGAAAATATTATCATAATTTCTCCTTATTTATTTTCAGCTAGAATACCTGTGTAGAGGAAATGATTGATTCATTATGCTTCGATTCCATTGTTACAGGCATTTAAAAGTTAATTATACGAACAGCTACAAGCACTTTAGTTACACGCACTCTCATCAAAGAAAAATCTATCTCAACATTCACACAAAATTTCGATGTAAATCTTTTTCTTACGAGGTATACTCGGAGCTCATCAAAGAAACACGACAAGCGATCCTTTTGGAATCTCAAACAGAGACCCAACTCTCTAAAAATGTAAAACGGAGAAGATTGAAAAAATGGAAATTAATCGCACCTCTACCTCTCAAGTTTTCCGCGGGAAGCACGGAAACGCAACAAAAGACGAAGCAATCTACAGAATTGATTGTTCTTTTCCAATGCCGGTAACTTTATTTAGGTATCCCGACCCTCCAATCTCGAATTTATCCGACTTCCTCTCAATATAGAAAAGTGCTAAAAGTTTTCTCCAGTCGGAATGAGTCTGTCACTTGTTTCCAGCGTTTCGGTCAGAGATGAGACCGCGTGAAGGAGAGTGGGGCAAATTGGGAGGGAAAAGATTGGAGATGAATAAAGAGCGATATGGAGGTGGAAAGAGACATAAGGTGTCTTTAGTGCTGCAGATGCAGCGAGGATTTCACGACCCATAGGAAATCCATCCTCTGACCCTTTCTCTCACCCTCTTGCGACCTCCCAACCTCATTCCGTTCCTCCCTGGAGACTCCGGTCTTCGCAAACTCCTTCTCTGCTCTTCCGACCACTTTTACCCCTTCCCCTTAATCGATTAGGTAGCGAGAAAGTTGGAACCTCGCTGAGAAGATAGAGTCATTGGTATGGAAAAGTAGGGGGAAGGAAACGTTGAGGAGTAAAAGCAGGAAAGAATGAAGACAGACGTCGGTTAAGGTGGTCATTGGAATGGGACTGGGCTATGGATCGTATTTGGGGCTATATGTAAAGGATTTTGAGCTGTCAGGGGAAACTAATCATACATTTATTTCTTTTTCTTTCTTAGAACGAAAACACATTACGTCTCTTATCACCACCGCTGTCTTTACGGCCGAATAGAAATTTATACGCTCGTAAACTTGGTGTTATAAAACAGTAACGGTATTGGGAAGCGACCGAGTTGAATGAAATTTCATGGATTGAACTTTATCTTTCTCATTTATTCATTCTTTATTCGAGCTCAAATCGCGTAAAAAGTACTGTATTTTCAATAACGCTTTTCCTTATGGATGCTTTTATCTCCCTTTCAAACAATAATGGGAAAATCGGGACTGTACGGATCTAGGTTCCTAGTGACGTCTCATATTTAGTTTCTTTCTTAGTGATGGAAATCACCAAAATTATGTCGATTGTAATTATCGTAGTCACGTTAATCACGTCATAGTTGTTGTTGAAATGATTTAAATTTTCGTTTTGAATATATAATTATTTCCCTCATTGTTAACGAGTTAGCACTTTCCACCGTTTATTTAATGACGTACTTAGCATATATAAACAGCGAGAACGTTATGGTTCTAATGAGAAAGTTTTGAAAAAGACATTGCAAGATTTACGCTGGATTGAATTGAACTATTTTTTAGAATGAGCTATTATGAGAAAATATTCATTAAAACATCGTAAGATTCTCATGATTTTTATCGTGTATTTATATAGAAAATAATTTTTCATTGCAGAAGTCCCCGAGCGTTTCCTANATTCTACCTCACTTCGTGAAACGCTATTTTATAAACGACAAGCAATGGACTTCGTATTTTTCACACAATTTTATCAACCGACCGATTTCGGCCTTCCAGCCATCATCAGCTACCGCTTTTATTACGTATAATAAAGGACTTTATTCAGGGCGAGATTGAGACTAACAAGTCTCTTCTTACATCATTTAGGGAGTACTGTGTGAAAAATTAGCGAATAATTTAAGGTTTAACTTCGGACAGATTGAGATTTATTTAAGAATGGAGGAATTAGTAAAATACAATCTGTTTGCTATGTGGTCACAATAGCTAATTTATGCTATATTACAAATTTTTGTTGGCTCATAATCCATTCAAATATAGTTTTCTATGCAGTCTGCCACTGTATAATTTAAGAACAGGAGAACTTTAGTTGAAGGCGGCAGGATTATTCATAATTTCTATAAAATAAACCTGTGATTGTCTTGTAACTACGTTCGGTGGTCTTTTTTTCATCGAAGATTTTGATGAGCACATATTTTAGGGGAGTCGGAAAAACCCAAATACCCCAAAATATTTGTAATGCCGTTGAGTCCTGTCAGAGGATGTAAAGTAAAAGGTTTTACAGTTGCAACGATCACTAGCAATTTAATTAGTGTCGCAGGCGTATGCATTATGCTGCCACTTCATTACCAACCTCACATTTTGCGCTTAACTGAAAAGGTTAGATGATTTGTGGGAACCCACTTCTGTCAATCAACGAGAGTAATGACAGGAAATTGTAATAAATCGGCCAAGCCACTTCTCGAAAATTAGAATTCCCTAAAATGATTTCCGTGTATTCAATCGCAACGCTCCGATGAGTCCTTTATTATTGCGAATGTTTAAAAATACAGAATCAAAATTATATTTGATTTGAAATGACAGTTTGCGATTTGAAAAATTTACGGAATTTTGATAAAATCCAACTTCGTTCGTAAATGACTAAAAATCAATGGAATATTTAAGAAGATAAAATGGCCTATATCTATGTGCATAAGTAAATGTATTCTTAATATATAATTTCTGATGTTTCAATAAATGGGGTTCCATAATATTCAAGCACGCATGGCGTTCTTCTTTGGTGAAAGTAGTCCCTGGTTCGAATATATTTATTCCTGAATAGTTATTCCGCATTCGTGCGGAATGACCTCAGCTGCCAAATTACTTATAACAATATTAAACCAGCCCAATGAATATTAATACGGCCTACTATACTACTATATGGTATACAGACTATACAGTATAGTATATAGCCTGTATACTACTATATTTACATTTTATCGGCCTCAAATAAGTAATCATTTCCCTCTTCAAAATGAGTTGCGCACAGTTATCCCCTAAATTGTAGAACAAAAAAAAGGTTTCGTTAAAAATGGCGAATCGTTGTTATCTTTAAAAGCACTAAGACTTTAATTAATAGTATATATTCCTTTCCTTTAATCAAAAGTTACAGCCTTCTTTCAGTTCGATTATTTAGAGGATTTCATATCTTGCATTACTCTACTTCTTTTACAACAAACGGAGAGAAACTAGTACCTCACCGCAATTAACGATTAATAGGTTTACATTCGTCCAAAACTAATATTTTACAAAGGAGAGAATAAAGGAAATCATTAGCCAGAAAAAAATTCAAGGGTTAAAGAGAATTGACGGTGAGGTATTTTGTCGAGGAAGCGAGTGAATGGAAGAGAGGAAGAGAAAGAATCACAGAGAGAAGAATGGAAGGAGCAGAACAATAACCGCGCTCGTAGAAGGTAAACATGGGTTCCTTCGGTGATAATGAAGGCAAATAAGATTTAGGAATGGGAGAATAAGGGATTAAATGCGAAGAGAGGAGCTTTCTTTGGCCGAAGGAGAGAGGGATTTGAGCGGAGGGGAAGAGGTTAGGTTGGAAGAATGTGAGAGGCACGATGGGGTAATGATAATGGAATGAGTTCCCTTGACTGGATAGAGCGATGAGGAAACTGCTTCATTCATTGTATCAAATAAGAGGAAAAGAAAATTCCGAAGACTTCTATACACTTCCAAGGAATGCCGGACATTAAAAACTGACCGGGAGTCGAACTCGGAGTCTTCCACTTTCCGGGCGGATGCTTTAACCAGTTAAGTAGAATATTCCAGATTCTAGTCATGGTCAGACATTTTGAACCCAGAAAGGCAGAATTTGGCCCGTATCTCGTAGTTTCGTTATCTTCGTGTGAGCCTTGCCACTTTGAGGTTCCGAGAACGTAATGTTTTGGCGTTTGCTTGTACGTATTTGCTAAGATAAATTCGATGAATGGACTGTCAAGTCTCAAAGTCACCCGGATACAGTCAGATCCGTTTCATTACTATCAAAAGAAACATCGCCTTATTGAATGCCGGAGGGCTGATTATTTCTCAAGATGGCAAGAACTGGATAACCTTTGAACTCAATGGCAAGTTTCGTACTGTCCGTTATTTGTTTGGTCGCTTGGCTTTTGACTGGGCACTTTTCTGAACATAATAGGTTACACCACGGATTTTTTATCTTATATGCTAGAACTCTGCTATCCGTATCCGAGGGAGCTTTCAACGTCCGCCAAAACGGACATAAAACAAGTCTTAGGGGACCGGGACTCGAACTTGGAATCTGCCGCTTTCCGGGAAGTGCTTTATCTAATTAAGTAGAAGATTCCAGGTACTAGTCCTGGTCGTATTTCCGTACACAATCATTCATAGGTAGGTACTTACATGCTTGCGTACATACATACATGCGCATATACGTGGGTCGTTTGGAAAATTCGATATTACCTGTTTGTTTACCGAATTCGCATAATTTCACATTAACACTTCTTTAGGAAAAGAAAGAATCAGTCATCCTTTCGCTGTGTTTCGGACAAGTTTCTGACATATTTTCAGTATGTGCGTTATTGCTAGGGCGTGTGAGTAAGAGTCTACATCTGCATATGTACCCTGTAAGCCGCCCTTCGGCGTGTGGCAGGGGGTGCAAGCACCATGACTCTTTTTCTCTAATCGATTGCTTTCGCGTATAGTTCGAGGAAAAATGAATTCTTGAAACGACTTGTTCTAGCATCTATTCCTCTGATTTACTTTGCTGTATCATAACGACCTGTGTAATATGGTCTATGTTAGGGTTAGATGTAAGAAGAGACTTACTAGTCTCAATCTCGCCCTGAAATAAAGTCGATTTATTATTATTATTATATGGAGGACGGATTACGTCAGCTACGTCATCTGTGAACGTGCTTTCTTTGAATTTATTTAGCAGTAATGAATCAATCCTGGCGATATTTGGTGGAATTTCTCCATGATTAATAAGAAAATACAAACTGACAGAAAATGTCTGTGGACGGAGTCAGTTTTTGTTTTTATTTACTAATTTATCTAGCAGTTTTATCGCAAACTTGAAGTTTCCACCACACGTGAAAAGCGTTCGCTGATTCGCTTTCTTAAGCACAAATATGTTAGTTTCTGGGACATTTATCGTCACACACCCTCTCTGCGCGGAAAAGGCTGGGTTTAATGGCTAGTGGTGTACTATTTCTTCACGAAAATGATCTCCCCCTCCATTCTACCAATAAGCATACATTGCTTTAACATTTTGGGTGGGAAGTTCCGTATAATCATCCTTAGGCCCAGATTTGGCACCAAACGATTTTCACTCGGTACCTCATCTGAAGTAAGTTTCGGGTTGAAGAATGTGGTTCCTGGTCACTGTGAAACAGAACGGCGTACAGAAACGGTTCAATAAACTGGCAGTAGACTTCTGCCATGAAAGCTTACAAGACATTGTACGACCCGACGAATGCCTTAATCGTGATTTTGTTTAAAAATTAACAAGGTTATTCTGTATCTAATTTCTAACATAAATTCTAATCATTTGCACAATTCTTCCATAAATGTAAACGGGTGGAACTTTCCAAATGACCCACATATATTTATAATATTTTTACATCTCTGAAGTACGAAGGAAGCTACTCATGTGTAATTTTTTCATTGTAATGTAATTGTAGGTAATCTTTGCTCTTAGAAGTATTCTGTTACATAGCATTTATCGAATGTGCATCAGTAGCATCTGTATCAATACATAGAATTTCATTCATACATACCCAAAAGATATAACCTTGTCCTTGCTGCTTCAATTTCAATATCACGGCTATAAATCATCTTCATTTCATAACGTACATACATCCCACTTTCATCATTATATCCTAAAATTGTAGTTTTTTGTTGACCTAGGAATTGGTTTTACCTAGTATTTTTCCTTCCAATATAATTCATATTCGTATTCGTGCAGGAGTATCCAGTGAGCTTCGATAGTCTATAATAATTATCATTCAGAATGAACTTCATTTAGCGTTTGATCATTAGTTTTCCTATCTGTTCACCTAGTTCTTGCCCCTGTCCTCCAAAACCATATTTATACAGCTTCAAGTGTAGTAGTTTCACTGTTTTTTAGTGTCCATATCTCAAATCCATATGTTAGCACACTCTATATAAAACTTGACAAATTTTTTTTCAGTCTCAGTAACGATACTATTGCACTTTTCTTTGTTTGAAAGAAATTCTTCTTAAAAGCTATTCTTCTCTTGTAATGCAATTGTTATCTTTATCAGTAATACTACCCTAGTGGTAGAATTCTGTTAGTTCATCTAACCTCCTACAATTATGTTCGTCTCTATCCATCTCTCTGCTTTCTACCACCATAATAATTATTTTAAAGGTGTTTATTCTAAGCTTAAGTTTTAATAAAATATCATTTCGAAATCTGAGAATTCGACTTATTTCTTCTACTAAGTTTGTAATTAAAATTATGCAGAATTTATGTAGTAAAATCTTGAGACTAACCAGTACATCAGTGGAAGGTTTTTTGAAAAGTTATATCGTATTGTAGGAGTATTGTGCCACTAATTGTTATATGCTGAATGAATATCATAGAAATTCTCATTATTATTTTGACTGTACCTGAATATATTAGATTTCAAATTCTAGAAATATCAATCTATTCCGGCCAACATGTAGTAATGCTCTGCTAACCATTTATACGTAATTACAGCCAATTTCACATTTGATGTCACGCGCTGTTCTTGGCTGTTACACAATTTAATTCGAATAACGATTTTTAAGCATTGCGGATTCAACCTGAAATTAAATCATACGTAACTCTCAGTGATTGCTGTAATTGGTTTTAAATTACTTATATAATGTAAAATGTCTGTAATTACATCGTTAATGCGCATTTATTAACTCAGAAACCAGCAAAAATATAATCAAATCTTATTTTTAGAAACGCCCAAATTAATCATTCGATAATTTTGTAAAAAAATTATTAATAATTCATAAAATGTAATTTATCAAATTACTACTGGTGCAGCGATCGTTTAGAACCATAATTATTTAGGATTCCTCAAAATTTTGTCGCTGAGAATAATAGCTGATTGATAAATAGGAATGAATGATTTCTTCCATTCTATCTGATTTTTCCACGTAGTTTGGCCTCTTCTATATTTTTCAGTGAACTTGTTAGCGCTTCACGCGTAATCTTTCACATTCCGGAAAGAATAAAGAATAAGAAGAAAGGGCAGATGAAGTTTAAAAAAATTCCATTAAAAATGAGTTACTTCTATGAAAAAATGTTACTTTACATGGCACCCGGAATTTTGGTCCGCGGAGATTTGGTCCGCTACAGTTCCGGCTGCGACTTCACATATCAGAAAAATCCATGGTACCCTAAATTGCATAATGATAAACTGGAAAAATATTAAATAATTACGAAAAGTTAAACATGATCTTACTTGTTTTAAAATGTGCCAAGACTTTATTACTCTTCCATTCTTATTTCTGTCAGGACATTCTACTTCGTAGATTCAGAATATAATTTAGGTGATATCAAACTTTAACAATAGTTTTATCAAGGTCACTGGGTCGCTTGCTAAGGGTTAATTAGGTCCATAGCGATTGAATGTGAATATTCTTCTCCGGAACCGAGTGAACATAACTACTTCAAATATTGAAATATTTGACAAAAATATTTACGGTGGAATTGAACACTTGCTTAGATTCCATAAAAATTCGGAGTCCATTTGAAAAAACTGAAAATACGATCAGGGATGAATTTTTTTGCGCGAAATCCAAATTTTTTCGATACGAGTTAATCTCAGATGAACGATTATCACTGAAGTACATTGAGGCCATAATTATATTGGTCATCCCTGTTATATATCATTTTTAGTAAACCTGTTTTAACTTCAATCATACAAACGAATGCTCCTTTCATCTCCAGTGGAGAAAGCTGTCCGTCAGCTTGCTTTAAGAACTTCTTAAAGGGCTTCAAGCACCCAAAATTAACTTAATTAATTAGATAATTAGTCACCCCTCAAATCTATATGTGATATCGAGTACTTCGGGATCCTGGATGACCAAGAGAGTAGCGCTGCATCCTTTCGTAAAAGCGATCTGGGTTCGACCCCCAGTGTGGGAACAAGAGTGAAAAATGACCTCAGCTGATTAAGCACTTTTAAAATACTAATACTACTTGAATACTTCGATAACAGAGTAATACTTAGACGGTTGCATCATATTACCCTCTAAAGTGTGTAGAAAACGTATGTTTGGAATTACCTCGGAAAATTTTTAAATTGAAGTGTTTTGCAATCAATTCATACTCTTCAAAATTGGAGTTCCGCGAAAATAAATATCTTAATGACTTAATCAACAGAAATCTCTTTTAAATACATTTTATTATGTTTCTGTGATTCTTCTCAATGACAGTAATAAATAAGTTATACTTCTTTTACTTAGAAATTATTTATTATGTATTATAAGAATAACATAGAGATAGATGCGAAGCGTTGAAAAATGTTTACTCTATAGGGTCTCAAATGTGCATAATTTCAGACAAAAAAGTATGAATTTTACCCCTTAATGAGTTAAAGGAAGAAGGAAGCTGCACTTCGACAAATGTCCGTTGTGGAATATTTTCAAGGATTCCAAGGGAAAAGAAGGAGTTGCCTTCATTTCTTCCGCCTCGTTTTAAATCATTATCTTTAACACTCATATTTTAAATTCTTTTACGCTTGTTTTTTATTTTAAACAATTCCTTGGTTTTGTCAGCTGCCAGTGCAACAAGGTAAGGATGCTGCTTTTTGAATCAAAATCTTCGCCCCTAAAATTTTGCCTTTCCAAAGCGATTCTTGGTACGCTAATACTGTCGGGCTGGCCCTCCTTAACGTTATTCAACCTCTATAGACCTCTGCGACAGACTACTATGTCACTCGGATATAAATAAGTCATCGATTCCTTTTTGAAATTCTAACAATTAGTGGCATTAATGCAGCCTAGTTTGCCTTATTTCATTCTCATCTTATTACATGCCATTTGTAACCCAAGATACTAATTTTTGCCTGGAAAGTGGGAGACCTGGGTTCGAGTCCCAGTCATATCGCTATTTTTCGAGGGGTAAGACGAATATTTCTCTCATGCAAGGAATATCATTTCATCGATTCATTCATTTAACCAATGAAGCCCATAAATTACTCCAATAATTTAATTTCAATCGCATGAACAGATTTTTTTATGAAGCTGGTCTTATAAATTAAAGAATAGAAATAAAATTTCATAGGAACCGGCATCCGGATAATTTACAACCTCCAACTCTAACAATCGATTGAGATTTCAGGGAAGTAGTTGAATTAATCACTGATAATAAACTATTATTTGTTTTAGTCTGGATTGATGAAGCATTTGATGATGCTAAAGAGGCTTGGTTCCTTAAGATCTTGTAAATCATACATAATTCAAACAGTTTGTCCTTTATCTAAGAAAAGTATCAAAAAAGGACAATTCAATCTGTGGAATTGTGGGTCAAATTCATTGCAAAACTCTAAAACAAGCTTGCACAACATACGGCCCGCTGGCCAACTGCGGCCCACTAGGGTCCACTCTACCACCAAAAATAGGTTTCGATATTATCTTCATTTATAAAAGTTGAGAATATAAGGCGGTAACCAAATATAAGCTCTTCAAGAGATATTTTAATGATGTCGGCCCCCATTTGATTCCAAACTGCAGAAATTTTTCTACTGAAAAATGTTATGTATCAAATTAATTATCTATTCAAATATTTATGTGTACATGAATATCCTTTATTAATTATACAAATAACCCTCATTTTCCCAAAATCTTAATCTACGGTCAACGATCAGTAAATATTTGCTTTTAATACGTCCATGGGGTGCTTCTTTTTTAGTAAGTTAGTTAGTTTAGTGTAGACATACTCTTATACCTCAAATATTTTAGGATCGTCCATATTTATGAGAATTACGTTGGTAAGAAAACTTCATAGATATGTTATCGTATCGAATTTTGTAAGTTATACTTATGAATTTATAGGAAGATCATTTGAGATTATTTCAATCAATATTAATGAATATTAATTAATAAGAAACACCATTCAGGAAGGATTACATTGCCCGCTTTTGATGTTGTGGTGGCCATGTAAATCAGTACTTTCTCCAGAGAGCGAAATTCACTCTGATTGTTTGGAATCCGCTGAATTACTCAAATGGCTAGTAATACATAAAACATCCACGTTCGGGGAGGCCGACGAAGGCGTTGATGAACGTAACGCTTGTAAACAACTCGAGATTTCTTTGACTCCTCCGTTGTCTTCCTCTACTCAGCACTTTTCCTCATTCCTGTAATAGTCAGCTTTCTGCCTGATTTATGGCGTGGCTCGATAAAGTTTTAAAACAATTAACTTGTTTATTTTGCATAAATGTAATGCAAGGAGCTCTGTATATTTTGCCAGAAAGGGATTTTTCGAGGAGATCTCAAACAAAGCTCCATTATTCCCTCTTTCCAACCATCACCCGCCCCTAGCAGCTCTCATTCTCTCTTCTCCAGCTCCTTCCAACCCTCTATCTCCGTTCATCCAGTCCCACTCTGCACAGCGTTTGCTACCCTAAGGGGCCGATGCTGCTCTCCAACCAACCCTTCATCCCTCCATTTGGAGAAAGGAGTGGATTAAAGCAGAAATAAGGGCAAAGGTTCAGGGAATACAAAGAGGCGGACAGACTAAGAGAAAAGAGAGGAATGGTTCGAAAGATTCTTTGATAGTAAAGAGATGGGAAAAGATTACTAAAATGTGGGAAGTAAGTGACACTTGGAGAGATGGAGAAACTCGGTATGTGGATAGTTTGTAGACAAAGAGGAAGTGCCATTCATTCGATGACTTATTTAAACTTGTCTGTTAGAAAACTTGAGTCAATTAGTTCCAGTATTGCAATGTAGCCAACAAATGTACCCGTTCCAAAATTTTAGATGCAAAAAGCTTACCTTGATTACCTAATAGATACCCAGCCGTATTTCCATGGCATTAGAAATATAATTTTCCAACTTTATCAGTATATTTTAATTAATTCCTTTTTCCATTATACCCTTATATTTTAATTAATTCTTAAATTAGCTACCGGCTACTGATTTGATGCTTTATTTAACACCTCTAACTAATTTGAGAGCTATAAAAATTATCAGTAACCTCTAAATATGTAAAAGAGAATAATTTTGGATTCCCTTCCCCCTTCTCTTACCGATCACGGTACATAATTGACATTTAAGTTCATATTTTCCCATATCATAATAATATATTTCAATTCGGGTACAATTTTTATCCTATCAATAGACTCTGGCGAGACTTTGTGGTAGGAAGCCATAACGAACTGACAAAATTAATACAAAACGTAAATTTTTATACTTTGATATATTCCTTTTGATTATGAAAATTTCCTGATCGCAGGGCTGAAATACCGTATTTACTCGAAAATAACCGCCCCTCGAATATAACTGCCCCCTTTGTTTTGGGCTGACAAATATAGGGAAACAAAACTAGTACGCGGATATAAGTACGCGTGAAAAGTGAATTACGCGAATAAAACTGCCCCCTCTGTTTTTAGGACGAAAATTTCGAAAAAAAGGGAGGTTATATTCGAGTAAATACGATAGTTAGATTCAATTTCATTGGAATTTTAGGTGCATCACGATACAAAATTCGACCTCTTCACGATCGGTTGTGTTCTTAAATTAAGGAATTTAGTTTTTAATATCTAATGTTTTAGGATGCTACTTTATGCATTGTTGATTTTGTTGCATATAATCCAACTAATATACCTCCTACACGATAATACCATATAGCCCTTTCCTTAGATAGACTAGTTATCAGAGGTTTACCCTGTTTCTATGTCGCGATTCCATATAAACTGCTTTATTTTGATAAGACCCTTGCGAGAAAAGTTTTGGTGCAAAAGTATTAAGTACGATTCATAATTGTTTCGATGGGTATCCGCTTTAACTTCGTATATTTAACTTGAAAATTGGTGTCGATTTTTAACTTGACCATTAGCATGTTTATATAGCATCAGTATACTACTTAGCATGCCAATAAATAAAATCGGACATTTTGATGAAATTAAAGAAAACGATTGAAAGCATTATATGTTTAGGATATTTTGATAACTTCTTTTTGCGCTTTGGTGCCATTGTAGCTACATATTTCGTTCCATGGACCACGACTTACGAAATTTGATCGTTAAAGGATGGATCTAATTCTGGAACTAAGAATGGAGTGTCGAAGCGAAAAAGTTGAACATTCTCGAGCGAATGCAAAGTGAGAATAATAAAAAAATTACATTGAAGGGAAGAGGGAGGAGAAACGATTATGAATGAAAAACCTTGAGGAAGGGTATGAGTCCGAAGCGATGGAAAGGGAACAGGTGGAAGTGGTAGGATGTTGGAAAGAGCCAACAGGGAAAGGTTGGAATATCAGAAGAAGTAATGAAAAAGGAAAGAAAAATCTAGAAGACGAGTTTAATTTCATGCAGAAAATTCGGGAAGTTCTTCATTGTGATTCAATCCTTCATTGTGAGGTTCTTATGGATAACTATATAAGATAACTTGCAAATATGAATAAATGTGTTTATGGCACTAAATTGATTGATTAGCGTGATGCATATTTTTCATTTTTTTGGCTAATTTTCTGCAAGCAATAAACGACGTTAACATTTTAGGAATACAGACGGTGCATGTAACCCATGTCAAACACCGAAAGGGCTCCCAGATAGCCAAGTAGGCAACTCGTTCGACTTTGGTGAAAGCGGTCCCGGGTTCGATTCCCGGTGGGGGCTCACGTGCGAAATGACCTTAGTGGTCATAGCATTTTAAACAATACTACTACTACACACATCGGAAGCCGGCTTGCAGGCTCCCGGATAGCCAAGTGGGCAACGCGTTCGACTTCGGTGAAAGCGGTCCCGGGTTCGTTTCCCGGTGGGGGCCTACGTGCGAAATGACCTAAGCTGTCGAAGCACTTTTAACAATACTACTACTACCGGAAGCCGGCTTGCAGGTCACGTTTGTAAATGTAGAACTTTCCACGAGAACTAGAAACGCGTCAATATCTTCTAGAGTACGCCGTAAAATAGTTGACTTTCAATCTGAATTAGAATTGAGATTTCAGGCAAAGAGATAGATAGAAAAAAGATTTCTCTTTCAAAAAGCAAAATACAGTGTTACGTCACGCAGCTCGGATGTAAGTAACCTAGACGTTATTTCTAAATAGTGTGATGATTGGCAGCTCGGTTTGAACGAATATAAAAAAATGTACGAATAGAAAAATGAGCAATGAGTATGACCCGCTCTCAGAACCGTACCTTAAGCCAAACCTCCAATCATATTAGTGGCGCAACGTTGGAATTCGGTATAAATCAGTCAGTATAAATATTTAGGAGTCCTTTTCAGAAGTAACTTATCGTTTAAAAGGCACATCTAAGAGGTAGTGGGGCCGACAGGACTTTGAGGCTATGTAACCGCGTTCTCAGGGGCAGTCAATCGAATGTCAAAGAGGTGGCTGATTTCTCGCTTGTACGTCCATTACTTGAGTATTTTTGCTCAATATGGAATCCACATGAGAAGGGTCTGATCTTGGAGCTAGAGCGCGCACAACGTAGAGCGGCTCGTTTCATTAAGTGCGACTATAGTTTCGATAGCAGTGTATCAGAAATGATCCCGGCTGGAAATCTTTTAAGGATAGAAGAACCGAGTACAGGTACAAGCTGTTCCAGAAATTTTTATGTACTGATTTGCATGACGAAATACGCGATATCGTGATTCCCCTACTTAGAGAGAGCGATTTTCGAGACTAGATATCAAAGAAATTTCGTGAGATATAACCGGTAAGGGATGGCTATTACTAGTCTATTTTTCCTGATAGCATTAGGAACACCAATCAGGTAGCTTATTAATAGGTTCGGTGTTTTCACACCCCACACGCCATATGGCGGCTTGCGGGGTACTAATGTAAATGTTGATGTACAAATATTCCCATCAATCGGTGAGCACCATTAAAAGTCACATGTGGATCTGATAGTGGAAGGATTCTCATACTTTGGTTAGACAAATGAACGATGAAGATGGAATGAATTAGGAGGAACCAAAGACAAATGAGGATAGAGAGTATCCGAGCGGTAAAGGAGAGTAATGGGGAAGAGGAAAAAAGGGGAGGTGGAGAATGGGCGAGGGAGGAAGTAGGGGTAGGGAGACGAATAGCAAGGGTGTGTGCGAGTAGCAAGAATGATGAGGTAATTAGGAGAGGATGGGATGGAAAAGTTTGCATCATTATTTATTTTCGAGAGAGCTTAGCGCCCAATTCATCACGGTTCAAAGTTAATCGGAATGGCGACGTGATCATGATGGGTAGCGGACAATGGGAGGCATAAACGAAACCGTAATCGGTTATTTGGAGGGAAGAAAGTCGGGGTTACGGAGTAAGGAGAATCGCTGGCTATTACCGATTAAGAAGGAGCGGAAGGAAATTGTCACGTGGATGAGAATTAGAAGGGATTGAAGGAGGGAAGATGGAGCAAAACCTTGGAATGAAAATAAGCTTGGTCGAAGAGGATAGGATTTAAATGAGGAAGAAACATGGAGGAAGACAAATTAGTGGAGGGAAAGCGGTGTAAGGGATAATAATGACTTGGAAAGGTACTTAACTCCGAATTTGGTAACGAAAGTAGGATTAAGTCTGTCTTATACGTAGGATTTGGAGGCAGACATTTAATTGATACAAGAACTATTTTTACCTTGAAATCTGGGTTCTTAATTCCTTAGTTTCTAAAATCTATCGGAAGAACTCGGAGTTTTAGAGTCATTTAAGAGCTGCTGTCCATATAATAGCAAAGAGGTGGTTTCGAAATTACAAATAAGGGATTCTGATTCTTCAAACCTGCTTTTATAATATCGTTACTAAAAGTATTTTCTATTTTATCCAGCTGTGTGTTATTATTAACACTCATAATTTATTTGCTGATGGGGCGCCATTATCGACCTAAAGAGAATGGTTAATAAGCAAAATCTCGAAATCTCAAAGACTGATAAGGGAAGCTGCTAGACTCAAAAAAGGCTCCAACAAGCTTCTACGTTACACGTCTAACTTTTATTATCATAAGAAAATGAAAGGTAACATAACTTCCTTTATTGAAATACTTTTTAATTATAAAATATGATAATAAAACTAAAAAATATTGGAGACATTATGTAAGATCATGCATTTGATTACACACTTTGATATTAATTTTATGATAAAAAATTTCATCGACTGTTATTCCAGAAAAGTAAATTAAGTTCAGCCTCTTGAAAGCTTTGTTACGTCATCGAGCAATCTTCCCCTTGTATTTCTTTGCATATTGAATAGTCATATTCTATTTCTTAATCCTTTTTGCGCGCGTAAGATTTAAAGGCACGAAAAATCGCATGCAATTCTGATAGCGGTTCAACTTTATTGTTATATAGAAAATTAGCTCTAGAGACTAATGATAGCTAATTATTATTTTAATCATAAACGATAATTCTATGGCTATTACCAGGGCTCCCGGAGAGCCAAGTGTGTAGCGAGTTTGCCTTTGGTGAAAGTGGTCCCGGGTTCGGTTGTTGACAGGGGCCCATATGTGCGAAATGACCCCAGCTAGCGAAGCACTTTTAAAAATACTACTACTATCTCTATATTTTTTGCCTATTGCGGGTAGTGGTGGGTTGCTAAGGATGCATTGAGAGAATCAAAAAGTATCTTCCATTGATGGTTGATATTTCTCTTGTGGGACCTTACGAAAACGGAGATGTTTGATTCTATAGAAAAGAATTGTGAGAAAATAATGCTAATTCCCGTAGTGGTTATTTTATTGGGCAATCTTCGGTATGAAGCTAGAATATCTGTAGTTTTTGAAGAAGTTTCTCGAAGAGATGACTTCTAGATTTTACATTAATTCCGCAGCATGGAAGTTTATTTCACGGAGTGATATATTTTACTTGGGGAGTCTAATTTTTTTGATTCTCTAACTGAATGGTTTTATTGGTGATATGCTTGCCATTAAAAGAAAAAAAAAAATCGTATCACTCGAATTTCATTAATTTCATCGCCAAGCAAAAGGTTCGCTGGTGCCTTATCATACACATACTTCGAAGGAAAAAGAAGGTAGCATCTTAATAACTTGGAGCAAGGAAATGATAGCTCACGCTTTAATTTATGACCGCATTATGTGAAATTACGAATAACCTATACTAAAATTACTACCATTAATCACCAAGGAGCCTATGATGTTGATATTGTTCGTCAACTTTCAAGCAAATCAGTTTCTTCAAACCTTGCAAAAGTACCAAAGGTAATGCGATAGATTATTATACTTCTTTCCGACGCCATCCGGAAACTGCTGGTCTTAGACATGTCAGCACAAAGAAGCATATTCGCTATTCGGGTGAGTGTCAATTCGGATGGTCAGTATCTTAGGACCGTAAGTATGCAGGTGCGATAGGACGTAAGAGGTTTTGTACCTTATTTCTTCTTCACCGCTTATTCTGTTAGGGTATAAAGTATAGGTAACATAGAGAAAATATGTGATGCAAGGAAATCAAAAAGAACTTTGTAATTTCCAAGAACTTTGTAATTCGGCTATATTGCCATCATCAGGGCCTGATGATGACGATGTAGCCGAAACCGGTCGTCTTATATACATTTTATGTGTGGAAATTATAATATTTTTTTCATTTCCTTACATTACATATTTACTCTATGTTACCACGAATTCGTTCCACGAATTCCAGCCTAATATAATTGACTTTATACCTAATCAAACTTAGAATCCAATGACTAATCTACATAAACTCTATGTCTCTATGAAACCTCAGAACTTATCGTGAGCTGTATTCTATCTCCTCTCAAGTGGTCTTTATCATTCTTTCCATGTCTTTGCACTAATTATTTGTAATTCTGTGCAATTTTATTGTTCGTTCGGAGGCTCCTTATTGATTTGCATGCTTATTTTGAGCTGATGCTACCAATGCGACTGCTTATTTTATCGCATTTCCTGCCTTATTCCTAATTCTTTGCTTTAAAATCTCTTTCCTAACTTCTCTTCTAATCCTGATAATATATTCAGTCTTCATCATCACGTGTACTTAGCCTTTTCTCATATACCTTCTATTAGTAGTAGTAGTATTGATAAAAGTGCTTCGACAGGATCATTTTGCGCGTAGGCACTGGAAATCGAACCCGGGACCGCTTTCCCGAGGTCGAACGCGTTGCCCAGTTCGGGAGCATATGCCTTCTATATCTCGAATCCGTATGCATAGAATTCCTCGATCCTATCATTCCACCAAGGTATTAGATATTTTCCTTGTTCAAAGATTCAAAAAAAATCTTCAAAGAATACTCAACAAAAGCGAAGAGATTATTTTCAGTTCGAGTAGATAACATGCATCAGGGCGATTTGGAAAAAAATATAGTATTCACGCTTTAGGAAAAGCGAAAATTTGGTCGTAGTCACCCCTCCAGAGAGGTCCGTCACGCAGAACGTGATCGAACTTTAGTTTGCGTACTTAGCATTATAATCTGGCTTTTATGTACCCGATAGGACTAGTGAGGCTTCGGACCAACAGATAATGCAAAGCAAATGTTGAGACTATATACCCTTCGTTTTCTAAACATCACATACACGAGGAGCAAAACAAATAAATTATTTATAGTTATTAGTTTGAGAAGAAGATATTGACATATAAATATGACCGTAAACACATTAATTTCTTCAAACTGTCATAAAGAGTTTTGTTATCTTGCTTGGTAATCATTGAAAAAGGAAACAAGAAGCTAGATTGGGATAAAAAAGGATCGTGAAAGTGCGCCTACAAAATAGTCATGAAAGGAAAAAGAAAGCAGAAATTTGGAACTTCCGTTGATCTCCAAACGCGAGTGCTATCTCCCGACACACGACTTTCGGAGTGTTTCAGACCTCTGATATTATTCATCATTGATACTTTCTTAATCACATACTCACATTTTAGATGCGCGAGAAAGAAGAGGAAACGAAATATACTATTAAATTGCCTTGTATTTCCACGGTACCCAGATTTTAGGCGGCTAATTTATTAGAATCAAATATTTTCCCACTTTCGAAGCTTTGTTAACATCTCTAACCTTTATACCTTTGATGTAAGTACTGCAACATCAATCGGTAATACTGTTACAAACCAAATACCAGGAGCAAGCATAAATGTAGAAGCTACAATTTTCAAGGATAAAGGAAAGGAAGATAACTTAGTAGATTGAAAACCTACGAAAATCCCAAAGGTATAACAAGTGTGAAAAATAGCGACACGACTGGGACTCGAACCCAGGTCTCCCACTTTCCGGGCAGGTATTCTAACCACTGAACTACCGTGCCGCGTCTATCTCACACTGTTAAGGGAATGCTTTGTGAGCTAGACGACAGTCTCCACATTTAGTGGCACAGCCTGCTGCCCGAGGTCCTCACAGAGGCAGCCAGCTCACAAAGCAGCTCATAATACCTGCTTTGTTGTTGCTGTTGTCTTGCTCACAAAGCATTCCCTTAACAGTGTGAGAGAGACGCGGCACGGTAGTTCAGTGGTTAGAATACCTGCCCGGAAAGTGGTAGACCTGGGTTCGAGACCCAGTCGTGTCGCTATTTTTCACACTTGTTATTCCTTTACAATTTTCATACATGAGCAGATCTTAGTAGTTAGTAGTTCTTTATTACTCTCAGATTTGATTTGAATTCTGGAACGAATTTAAGTTGATACGGTCAGGTTGATTTGAAGTAGCGAAGAAAGGAAAATAACTGATGGAGTAAATATGAATTAATTAACGGATTTTGAGAAACTAATTTCAATTTGAGAGTTGAAAAAATACTGTATCAAGTACTTTGAAGGGTGATATCACAAAAGCGATCGTATTTGGAATCAAAGACCAAAGACATATTCAGCGAAGACCCGCTTCTGAGACTTACTCAAGCGGATACGGGATTTCATCTTCCAAGCAGACCAAGCTTTTGATGAATCTTCTGAAAGGAAATCTTCTAAAAAGTTTTTAGAGATAACATAACCTATAATACTTGATTCCTGTTCCTTTTTCACTGTTTATCCACGACTATTATCTGCGATATTTCAGAGCAGTATGCTCCAACTCTAGTAGGACCATGAACGTTATAGGTCCAAATCCGTTAGTTTTTCTGCTGATTTTAATAGACGGGAAATTATTTAAATGTTAGTCCAGTATGCAAAGAAAAATGCCTGTAAGATTGGGATTAGTTGGGCCCACAAAGACGTCCATAAAATTTAATTTTGAGCTGTTCTGACAAAAATATCCTGCATTAATCTGAAGAATTATTTACGCAAATTTATTTCAAAATAGGGCGTCGCTGAGATTTTTATTCTACATCAATGTGGAATGTGAAAAATGAATCTGCAGTAGATATTCCATTCAGTTGGTAAAGATAGGAACCGAGCCTTTCATTAATTAAGGATTCGATCATTGGCCAGCAAACTTGAAATGAATGATGCTTTAAACTCAGAGAGAAGTGAAGAGGGGAGAGGAAGAGAGAAAGGGAATAGTTAGATAAGATTGAGGGTGGAAAACAGAAATTTTGAGTTGGAAAGAGACTGGAGGTTCTGTTGGAAAAAACCAAAAACCCTATCAATCGCTGTCTAGCTCAACTCCTTCCAGCTTCTCTTCTCCTCACCCATGGTCTGTTTTCAGTCGACTGCCCTTTCCCTACTGCTACGTACCTGAAGAGAGGGCAACGACTTCAGTGTTCTCCCTAATGGAAATTGATGGATTAGAAAGGAAGAGAAAATCAGGGGAAGATGTCTCGGAGAGGAAAGACTAGTGGACAGGTTATCACATACCGACACTTAGTCTTTTGCTCGGGAGAGCTTTATATTGGTTAATTGAGTATCTTACAGAGAGGAGATAGAATGAGGTAAAGGGATGTTATGTTCGATAGAGAAGTATTAGTTGAAAAGAATGGCAGAATTTATTCGGAAGATATAAATGTAAGGATTTTTCTCATTTTGTCCTTTTGTCCATCTTCCTGAATTCTTCCCGTATATTTCTCACTCTCAGATTTTCTTCAGTATCAATGCGAGGGAAGATACCCTGCTTGTTGTTTTTTTGCCCAACACATCCAGTAAGTAAGTAAACATCCACTGATAATTTCAGTTAATTTTACATATGCTAGAGTGTTAATGGAATTTAACTTCTGTACGCCATCTCAGTTTTAAAATTATCTTAATTATAATAAATATTAATGTTATGAGTTGACAAGTGCGTTTCGATAACTGGGAAATCTTTTTAATAATAAAAGTCTATTTAACGGTAAGCTCATTCCTGTATCCAGCATGTTATCTTTAAAACTATCGATTGTACCCTTATTGTCAATTTTCGTTGATAAGCTCTCACATAAATTTTTTCGACTCAACAGCCACTTGTCTTTTAAATTTTTCGTAATCGCGCTGTTTATAATGTGAATAGCCCGAGTAATATACTAAAGCCAATGTCGACAAAGATAAAATTCCAAATGCTATTAGAGAGATATTTATTTTTAATCAGCAATCGTGAACGTTTTGCTTCTCTTAACCAGATTCTAAGTCGAAAAAAAATCATTTGCATATTTTTTACTTTTACTTATAGTCTCCTCTTCCATTCTGTTCATCGTCAATGTATAATAGATCCTATTAGTAAATAATTATAAAAGGTGAATCGAATTAATAGGGAATGGGAGAAATGTAGTAGTAGATTGAAAACAAGTGAAGCTTAGGAGAAAGTATCTATGTAGATACTTTACTTATTATCGACTCCACTCTGTGAGGGCATTTCCTGCTGTACAGCAGGAAAGGCCCACACAGAGTGGAGTCGATCAAGACGCCACATTAGAATGACTTTCTTTTTTTAATCCTCGCAATTTACTACTATTTTATGATAGAACGAGTGAGTTGTTAGTACATCATAGACCTAATGTATTTTCTCAATTGTTGATGAATGATCAAATATATTCTGAAATTCTGAGAGTTCAACTTCATCTATTGTTTTTATGATTATTTAGTTTTGAAATATATTGGCGACAACTTACTTAGGTTAGCACAAGAAAATATTATATAAATATAATTATGGGTAAATAATGACAGGTGAAATTATCGTAAACGCAGTATAGCTAATTGACAAATTAAAAGATCGTAGATATCTAAGTATGAAGGTCTAAAAATATCGTGCTTATAGTGTTTAGTACTAGTCTCCGGTTCATTTCTATTCTTAAATACATTTTAGTATAGGAAGCGAAACTTGGTAGTTAAATATTTTGATCGCAAAAATTCTGTCCTCTCATAAAATGAGGAAAACGTAGCCGTCTGGTCTGGATATATCCGTGTTGACAGCGAGGAATATTAAATTGTCAAGGTTCCTTAGCATAGCGTAGCAAACAACTCCGGGGTTGTTTCCATAGCAAGGATTGGTAGATAGCGTAGGCTTTACCGTGGGAGGCAAGTGACCATGCTTCCCTCACTCCTAAACGTGCACTGGTCTTGTGGAGGTGGGGGCAAACGAAGGGAGAAGAGGACTCACTCGTGGCGACAGGCACCCTATGCACAGAGCAGAAGGCCATTAGCTCCGTACCAATGAATTCCTTGCGGAATTAGTTTTCTCATGGAGCAGATGGTAGAGACAGTATTTGGTGGGACAAGAAAAAAGGGTCGCGAATCCGTCCTGTAATTAATGGAAGGACGATAATAGTCATGAGAGTAAAACTAGGCTTTTCTATCTCGCAGTTTTTCATTCTTTCGACATCGTGTAATTGCATTAGTCAACCGAATCTTCATGATTTTATTAGGCTGACGAATAATAAAGAGGCGCATTCATTCTCGTATATGACTATTCCGCGGATATTTCTTTTACAGGTATATTATTTATATTCTTTAAGATTACAAATAGGCACCAGGACAGGTGGTAGTCATTGTTTATTAGAATAAANATTACAAAATTTAGAAATTACAGAATATTAAATTTGCACCATTATTACAATATTTACAACTTACAAAAATTTGTTATACTACATAAATGATACAAAAATGTTAATATATTTAAGATCGCGTTTTTGTAGCTCACAAAGCCCTTTTATTTCTATTAATAAATTCATTGTAGGAAGGGGGAAATTTTAGAATGTAAATTTTTCCATTCTACTAATCCCCGATTAAGAAATGAATATTTGCAGATATCTGTTCTCTGTTTAAGAGTAGCGACTTGGTGTTTGTGTTAGTTCCTTCAAAAGTAATCCTGTTAAACAGATATAAATAAATGTTATTGAGATGTATCATATACAGTGATATATGTGCTAACGAGTGACTCTGCTGGCGAATTTTTCAGCTGAGGAAAATATTTATATCGTGGAATTTCTGGCTCGGCTAACGAATATGAATTCGGCAAACGAATGCATTAAGGGACACGATCGCAAACATAAAGCAGCAAACCTGAATGGTCGGATCATTCTAGTGTCTTATTTTTTTCCGTCTGTATGTAAATGAGCTGACTGCATCACATAGGGACACCTACCAACCTAATAGGGTTGTTTAAGTAGAAAGAGCTCTCGGGTCTCCAACCGGGTTGCCTCCTGCCAAAGGGTCGACGTTTCGGGTGCGTACTCTGCACCCATCTTCAGGAACTGATGATAACATAAACAGGGTTGTTTATGTTCGAGACAACGATAAGGGAGACTGATTTAATCGTGTTTCGACTAACAAATTTTTGGATAACTAATGTTATTCCGCAACGAATTATCTTTACTAGCCGAGGCATCACTGTGTAAAGATTTTAGTAAAAAGTTTAAAATTTTTTCCTCATCCTTGTGTAATCTCTTTGTGGGGAATTCATGGAGCAACGCTGTGTGTTGGCTTCCTCGATGGGGACCTCTGTATGTGGTTGGTGCGCCAATTGCCTTGCTAACACAGCATCCCATTAGCAGAGTGTAAATGAGTCCGCATGGTAGTTAAGTGGTTAGACCTGTATTAAAGATTCTAGGGTTTCCACCCAGGTGAGATATGGAGGAATTGCTGCCTTCAACGTTTTGTTGAAATACTGTTATTTTCCTAAGGGTTGAGGTTCCGTGAAAAATTCCAGTCCTCAATTTTCAAAAAATCAAAATTTTCACGGCAGTTCAGCCCTGACGAAGGAGACAGTATGCCGTCAAACGTTGGCGACAGCAATGTCTCCAGATCTTACCTTGGTGATTATTCGTTTATTACCTTTCTCTCATCCTTGAATTCATTTTCCTAGTATCCGCGTAGACGTTAAATTATTTTCGACTGATCAAGTGTACTTTCAAAAAATTCAATAGAACTTTTATTTATTAAAATCAGGTGGGAGGACATTTAATCTCTAATTTAGAGCTAAAAGATTGAAGGACTCAAGTTATCATGAAGAAGAAAATTATGTACTATTATGCTATAGTTGTTAATCTGTGTACCAAATGTATATGAATCCCAACATCTATATGTTGGTAAGAAATTAATATTGTTTGAAACCAATATTGGTAAATATATTGGCAAATTGGAAAGGATTTTTCAGGACAGTTAAAGCTGATTTCTATCCATCAAGCCGAATGAGGCTTTTCAAGAAGCTTAGTTCAGTCTGTTGCTCCCTGGATTGAAAAAAAATACGGAGAAGTACATTTTATGAATATTTTGAAGTTAGTAATTTGTTACCAATACGCTGAAATTGCTTGACTATCATTGCATTATTTACTTAAATTATTTTAATATTGAATCTATTTTAGTTCCATGTAGCCATTTAAATCTTCCATTAAAAATCATATCCCGTTTACATACTTCTATGCCAGCAAAAGGGTTCAAAGGCATACAAAAACATTTAGTCGCCAGGATAACCACCTTAACTTGGTGAAACACAATCGAGCTTCCAGTTATTAAAATATCGAATAATTGGGAGCTCTAGTACTGTTTCGCGTTTTTTTCAATCCTAGAAGCGTAAGGTTGAATTAAGCACCTTAAAAAGCCACATTCGATTTGAAGGCTGAAGGTTCTCTATTTCTATACTGAAGCTTAATTAATGAAGAAAGNTCTGTTGAACAATTCAACTACTAAACCCACAGATACCGTAACAAACGTAGCTTGCATGCCTCAGAATAAAGGTTTGAGTATGACGATAACAATAAACTGCAAATGAAATCTCTCTTCGTGTCAAAGGAGATGATGATGAGTAAGAGGCACAAATGAAACTCTTATCCATGAATACCAAGGCTGACAGTTGGAGAACTTTCTCAATTTCTCGTTAAGATCTCGGAGCATCTTCACCTTAATCCCACTTCCCATCCCTGCAGGGTCTTACTCCGCTAAGAAAGGCAAGCCGAGATGAGTAAATGAGGGACGTAAGTCAATATCCCTTATCCCCTGGAAAATCTCGTGTCTCCCCTCTGAGGCGAGCGTCTCGTCTCTTCTGCACGCTGGATCTCGTCGCTTAGCAACCAATCTGTGCCCTCTCCCAGATTCAGTATCCCTCTGAAACAAACAATTGGGGAGGCGCCTCCAATCACTTCTATTTTTGCTGAGAAGTTCTTTTCGATCGAAAGGTTTCCGTTTCTTATCTTCGTCTCAGGTGCCACACAAATTCCATCTTACCTGCTCATATTTTGGCATGCAGATAATCGCAGTTGACGCTTAAATTTCATGCTGCGTCATGATTTTTAAGAAAGGTCAGGACGATTCATCACGAGTAATGTTATAAGAGCAATGTAATAAAGCGATTAAAGAAAATTGTTACTGTGACCAGCCCAGGGCATATTGCTTCCTTCCGTTTTATGATTTTGTAGAACAAGTTATTTTAATAGTTTAAGACGAGGAGTTTGAACTAAATAGCAATAACTATGTGTTTATACGATGAATTAACATCTATTTGATTTTTCTCAGGACAATGTGACATTTCAACAGTAAATTCGAGAGAATTGACGCCCTAATATTATTTTTACCGGTATTAGGTATATTTACGTACCGAGATATATTTGCGTACCGAATATCAGTCATTCAGCCGCCCATTTTCCACAGAAATTACTAAAAATCCACTTTTACATGATAAGTTCGTTCTTCCAGCGATAATATTTGCTAGTATTTAGTAAAAATGTTAACATCTGAATTTGGCAAGGTAGCTTTATTATTATAGTATCAATTACTGTCAAAAACTATAAAAATTAAATAATAGCAATAACAGAATACGCTGTAAGAGTCGATGGCTGCTATGTAATGGACTTGCTAGGCTGTCACTTGGTGGAACCGGTTAAGCACCACATTTAATAAACAATACTTGTAAAAGATTTCCACAAATCAATAAAACACTTCAAGAAAGACCGGCTACGGCATAGATCATGCCATCAGGTGTACCTGATTGTTACCCGGTCGCCGTTGAAGTGTTTTATTGGTTTGTGGAAAACTTGTACAAGTAATGTTTATCAAATATAATTTTTAAATATGGTATGGTGTGAATTTTTAAATATGGTAAATTTTTCATTTGCAACCAAGCCTAAATAATTCGGCGATTTCTAGTAAACATCAAACTAAAAGGACTGCGAACACAATCGTGGCATTGCGACCAACGTGGAGCATCATACAACCGTTCGGAATTATTTGGTGGCAGATTTTCAACACATTCATTTTCTTTTTCAGTAAACCGAAATAACATCCATGCATTTTGCCAACTACTCTTTATGCTAAATATGGCTAAAAATCGAAAAAGTTTGAAATAGTCCCCATCCGTACCGATAGCAATGTCGATAGTGAAAAAGCCGAACTGGATATTTTTTGTTCGCGACGTTTTAATGTGCCGTATGGCGAATTGATATTAGATCTATATTACCGCAACAGATAGGCGATGCGGCAAAAATGGGTTAAACGGGATACATTCATTATCAATCAAGTTTATGATAATCGATACAAGGGACAAATTCCTACGTCAACTCGTAGATCCGCATAACTGAACACTCATGATTTAAGTGACGAGCTACCTTTTACTTATTGTTCTAGCTTTTTTAATGCATAGACTGCGTAAAAAGGGAACGCCGCGTCCACAAAATTTTTGCTTCTCTTATTTCAGTCTTATAAGAGAATATAACGATGAAACACCTAATGAGAACATTAAATGATCAGTCATATTTTTCATAGCTAAATCGTTATTTATTGAAAAATCTCCTGGGTTCGTGTACTGGGCAGGGCATCGAACGCAAATGCTCACAGACGCAGGTTGGGAATCCTTGAAAGAAAGGAGATTAGAAGCTAGGCTGCGATTGTTAGATATATTCAGAGGAAATACATTTTCGGATGACGTAATTGATATTATGCGACCCCCCTGCTACTTTGCCCGATCCGACAGTGAGCGTAAAATAAGAGAAATAGACGCGAGGACAAGTCGTTTTAGAGACTCTTTTTTTCCGCGAACGATACGCGATAATAATAAATTAAAGAAGTAATTCTACTCTTGGTGTTTACACCCCCTGCCACACGCCGGAAGACGGCTTGCAGGGTACTTATGTAGATGTAGATGTAGATTTGTGTTGCTATTTTAAGAGTTAATTGTAGGAGTGGTATCGCAAGACTAAAATTCACTCAAATGAAGACATGATTGCATTCGTTATTATATATAAATATTATATCTTTGTAAGGCTAATTAATATTAACTTTTTGCAGGGCTACGTACTGATATTTGCGTTTTGGGCCTAAGATTACTTAAATATCTTCCTAATAACTGTACAAATTCATTTAGTCAAAAATTATCTTTGAGGAAATAATGAGGGATTTGTAATAATATGTAATAAGGAATCAGTGTAATAAGATGGAAATTCATTCTGTCTCGGTGGTTTTATAATAATGCTGAATGAGTTGGTCAGCATTGTTAAACAAAGTAACGTGTTTATGATAATTGTGTATGTAGTAATTTCCTATCAAGGGGTTTCCTCTATCCATTCAAGCTCTTCAAGTTATACTTTCCACCAAAGAGCTCCCCCAAAGGGTTTCACTCTCCATATACATGGTAAACCGCTTACTTTTTCTTCCTTTTTTAAACATTCCTTTTCAGTATTCATCTCATAAGCATCATCTTTACAAATTACTATGTCGATTTTTCCTTAAAAATTTCCTATGAGATACCCGTTTTTATTATTGTACTACCTCATTTCCAAGAAACTGGTTCGCAATTAAATATTTTGGAATCATTAATCTAATAATCATTTATTAATTATTAAACCTATGGGCCACCAATTAATTAATGCTGAATCCCAAGGAATACAAGGAAATGACATCCGAAGACGGAACTGATAAATTTAGAGCACAGGAATGGAAGTGCTTCGCCAAAAAGTTCCTGTCTAATAAAATTAACGAACTTAAAGAAATTATAAAAAATTAATGTCAAATTGACGCCAAATTTATGGTTATTAGGTATTAATGAAATTTTAAAAAGGAATAGAATAATGTTACTCTAATATCTAGGTTTTTCTAGCTTTGCAGATATTTTAATTTAAATACATTGGATATTTAATTCTATTTAATTGGAAGAGAGCGTGGTAAAAAATTATAATTCAATGAATAGAAAAAATTGAACATGCAATTTAACCTACAAAAGATGTAAATTCTTCTGTACTTGCGATTCATAAGAAAGGAATTCAATATGAAAGGGAAGAAATGAATAAAAACCCATTTTTTTAACTTCTTCACCATGACTGTTTGTGAAGGTATATTATCGGTCCATCATTCGTCGAAACCTCATCTATGATAAAGTTTACATAGGTCTTTGTCTTTAAGAATTGTTTCGAAGTCCACCAAGTAGGGAAATAGACGAAGAATTAGAATAGAGGCTTACTTTGTCCCTTCTAGGAATAAATGAGGTTTTTGCAGTTAAAATGGGTAAACGGAATTCGGTTCATTGAAGGCTCTTGGGTGAAGGGAGAGAGAGACCATGTAGGAAAGACTATGAAAGAGGACGTGAAAGGATTGGCGAAAATGGGAATCCACCCAAAGGACTCGTATCCTAATGGGGAAAAGAGAATTTTATTGTTTTAAAGGGAGATGGAACCACATGGTGGTCAGTGCTTCCCTTGTTGATCTGTGAAAGGATTTACTGGGGGATTGTTACTTTAAGGACACTTGAGACTACGAAGAAAAGAGATAGGAGTAGTTCTGCAGATGCGGCTTTTTGAGAGTAATTAAACTCTTTATCTCAAGGAATTCGATCGAACATGATTTATTCTCTTTCCATCCATTGGTGAAAGAAATGCTTCCCAAGCAAATTTATTAACAACCCCTTCGATATATTTAAAACTATTTCGGTTGTATTGAGCCTTGAAATCCTCTTATGATCCATTATAAACGCATTATAAAAGCAAAAGCGGACAAAAGTCTTATTCAAGCTTGATGTAGTTCCTGAGCGACTTTTAATACGTACTCACATTTCTTGGAAACTAATTTAGTCAGTTAGGAAACCTTGATGATTTTAAAAACTCGAATGAAAAACATTTTTATGCCATTCCACTTTAATGCGCGAGAAAAAGAATAACAGCGGAAATACTCGTGAAAACGTTATCGACATTTATTTTGATTTCACGGCGACAGAAAATCTACGTTGAAGAAAAGATTCTTATAAAATTTTATCCTGTCAAATAACCAACAGAAGGTAAGGGAAATATGTGATTGTGGAATGTGATTTTTACGGGTCAAATTAACATATTCCAAAAAATTAGGAAGTAAAGACAAATAAACAGAAAAATTTATTCAATGTTATTATTAAAAAAATATTATTTCATGCGGGGAAAAATTATAATCCAATTAATACCCTATTATATCCAACATTATAGTTAATAATGCCTCATGAATAAGATTTGGAATTAGAAGGATTAAGGAAAGGTTTGAATACCACTGAACTACCAAGCCGCGTTAGAATAGCTGCCCGGAAAGTGGGAGACCTGGATTCGATTCCCAGTCATGTCGCTATTTTTCACACTTGTTAATCCATTTGGAATTAGATCTGTAGGAATGCGTAAAATATGAAGATGGCCATTTTAGATCATATATTCGAATTTAATTGCGAGTATTTAGCAGACCTATAGACATCTTAAAAATATGATTAATATCATAATCAAATTTTGTGGTTATAGATTTTAAGATCGATCTAAATGTGGTATAATAATAGTGTTGCTTTAGATTGAGAAATTTCCCTTTGGAAGGAGTACAATAATCAAACAGGAAATGATATAATGCGTATTCTGTTTCATTGGGTCAAAAAGACATCTTCCATAAAATAGGACCTTGAGGTGTTTCGAATGCAAACTAGACTTCATCATTAATCGTAAGCAATTCTTGCACGAAAGCACGTGATATTTATAGAGATAATCTACTGCATTATCATGCATTAGGGCGATTTGGAAAAATTAAAACTAATTTCTTTTTCGAAAGCAAAAGGCTGGTCGTAGTCACTCCTCCAGAGAGGCCCGTCACGCAGAACGTGATCAAACGTTAGTTCGCGTACTCAGCATTATAAGCTGGCAGTTAGGTAGCCGATGGGACATGATGCTTCGGGCAAACAGATTAACACCTCGGAAATGTTGCAAATTTGTTTTCTAAGCATTGCGTCGACGAGTAGGAAACAAAGGTCATGATATATAAAAATAATATTAAACATATGAATGCTTTCATTATGTCACGAAAAAATGCGTGAATTACAAAAAGTACCCGGATTTTTGCTGATATAATCTTTCGTGAACTGTTTTCCATCTAGTGATCGGAAATTCACTGCAAAGTGGCATTATACCACTGAGAAATTCTCCTCGTTTAATTCCTTCGCGTTGTTAATGATAATATTATTCCTAACTAGTTTTCCGCGCCTCCGATTCTAAGACCTGTTTACTCGCTCGATCGATGCTTCCGCTTCTTCTGTTAATAATTGGTACAGGCGATGACCATTATAGTTAAACAATAAGTAATACTTCAGTTATGCAAAATATATTTATAGTTCAAATTTTTATTATTTTCATCGAGTTTGTACATACTTAGAGCATATAGTCTGGGTAGAAAAGTGTGAATTTCTAATGAAACTCAATATCCATGTACTAATTCATAATATTCGAGAAACGACATAATTATGGAGATTATGTAATCTCCTTGATCATGTCGCTTCTTGAATATTATGAAAACATCTAGCCACCTTCGTGTTTTGAGAGAGAGTAAATTGAGTATAGTTATTATGAAAATAGAGATTTGAAATACTCTTTATGCTAAGAGTAAACAGAAGTGAAAAAAGCGACAATATAAGGACTCGAACCCAGGTCTCCCAATTTCCGGCCAAGTATTCTAACCAATAAATTACCATACCATGTAGAATCCACTACTTTTAGCTGTTTCTGAACCATCCTGGGAAATGGGAAGCTATAATGTAAAATAAGTAAGACGTTCCACTAAGGCCTATCGTGTCTTCCATCAACTCACCCTCTTATAATTTATCACACGTTTTCTTCTATTTGGATAGGTGTTACACTACGCAGTAAAGATAGTTGAATTGAATAAGGAGCGTTTGTAGGTAAAAGATTGGTGGAACTTTGTCATTCATCATAATCAGCTTAACACATCAAAACTTAGAAATATGATTAAGTTTGGGCATTTTTCAGAAAAATATACCCTAAAGTAGGGTTTCCTAACCGGCACATTAGCGTGGCACATTGGTGTTCTCTTTGTGTGCCAAGTGATTTCTGAGAAAAATATTTTTTTTTTTACTTTCCAAATTTTAACCATATATTTTTATTCTTAGGACTGAAACCACTGCTAAAAATCATGGAGTACTGTTCTGAAGCTAAAATATGTACCTTTCGGAGACAAAGAAGTGACTTCTAACATGTCTAGGTTATAAATGACCACATTGAAGCAAAACCTGCGTCATAGAAATATTTCTTCTATAATAATAATAATAAAGGACTTTATTCATGGCGAGATTGAGACTAACAAGTCTCTTCTGACATCCAACCCTTTGTCATATGAGACATGAAAANGCTTGAAAAAGTACAATGAAGAAAACTACTTTGTGGATTAAAAAACCTCAGCCAAGAGCTCAGGGAAAAATCTCCACTGCAGGAAAACACCCTCAAGAAGGGGGGTGTGAAAAACCTGCGAAACCTACAGATAGAAAACTAAACTTGATGATGAAAGTAGATTAATAGATTTATAAAAGACATGAAGACAAATCAGTAGAATTGAACAAAAAAGAACGAATAACAAAATAGAGTTATAAAAGACATGAGGACAAATCAATAGAAATAACCAAAAAAGAACGAATAGCAACACATTAACATAAAAAACCTGTATCTTACAAAATTATCAAATTTGAAAATGATTAGAAAAAAACATAATTTCGCTTAATAAAAAGCACGTCAAATATTTAGAGCGAACCTCAAGTTAATCAACAACTGGCTAAAACACTTTAAAAAGACACAAGAAGAAAATACAATAAAAATGATACAATAAAGAATATAAAACACATTAAAACAAAAAAAGGGAGAAAAAAAGAAATCGTTTGGACGGCGGATAAGGCAGGGACGGAAAATTTTTCTGAAAATGAAACAGACATTTCATGATCCCAGTGGTTTGAAAGAGTTGTGTGTTTACGTGCGATTAAGTTCTGCTTTGTACGGTTAGGAGGTGAATATAGTGGATATTGTCGAGAGATATCTTTCTTTGGTGATTGGAAAGATGATTTTCTTGAATTTTCTGACATGAATCTCATGAATATGCGGGTGATAGCATTCAGTCTTCTTTCAATGTGTAACTGGGTATAAACACCAAAACCATCAAAAATCGATTTATTATAACCAATTAATAAGGATATTGATGGTTTTGGTGTTTTTACTCTGTTGAATGTTTTTTTTCCATCAGTGGTCACTTTTATCTTCTCGTTCATTATGTTTTAACTTACTAAAGTATTTGAGAAGATCTAAAGCTCTAAAGTATTAAAGATTGCATTCACAATTCCTGAATTCACTTACTAGGATCCATTATTGTAAGTCAGACATTGCCGTAGAATTATTTCTAATAGTTATAAAACACTTTATGCAGGAAGTTCTCTATTTAATTCTTTATTAATTTTGCACTTCTTTCTGTTAAATAACCATTCCCTTCATATCAGCTACATCCCGGTTTACTAAGTGCCTCTGTGATGTACTTGTAAGAATTTGCCGTTTTTAAAAATATATCAGCTACTTATACCACATACGACTTCAAATGTATCATTATTATTCCGTTTACCTCTTCTATCATCCTATGACATTCAACCCCGAGCTCATCTCCCAAGGTGACAATTTTTGACGAATTTTATTACAGCACCAATTTCATATTAGCTGCTATTTTTAGTTACCTTTCCATTATCACCTATTAATGCCTTATACCTGTACGTTCCATCATCCATCCATCAGCTCATCCATCATTATAGAGAAATTATACCGTGTGACTGAAAACTAATCCCGCTGTGTGATTTCCGAGGTGGATTCGAGAAAATAATAAACATAGTAAGATAGATTTTAATTAGATTTCTATGGATGAAGTAGAAAAACCGCGAGTTGCTGGAGCTCCTCCCTTCATGAAGGGATTATCCTTGCCTTTTTTGCCCCTAAATTCACTCAGAAAGAAGAACAGGAGGCTTTTCCTTTGTAGCAGTAACTTTGATGTCGATATCACAAATGTTTTATTGAGTATACTCAATGCAAGCTCAAGCAAGGCGAACATTTTCATCGTTCGCATTTATGGGATGCTTATTGCATTCCTAGCGACGCACTCGAGTAATATGGAGAAATATGATGAGTAGCGCTGCGAAAATTCCATACATTTTAGGAAGAGCTTTTTTCAGGAATCGGAATTAAATTTCTTGCATTCGATCAATTGGAGGGCGTTTCAGGATGAAATTGCAGATAAATGTAGCGACCGTTTTTGCAATATTATCTGAACTTTTAAATAAAATTTCAAAAGATAAACAGAAAAGGTTTTATCAGAAATGAGGAAAATTAACAATTTAAAGATTCCTTGTATTTTCTTCTATACATGACTAGTTTATCTCGATTCATTTCGAATGGAAAGTTCATTCACAATATCATTATGCAAAAATTGAACCAAAAGTGCCCTAACTAAAATAGAGTAATTTAAGTGTTGTTTTGAGAGTTTATAATGTTTTCCGCTAAAGAAAACGAAGTAAAATTATTTATTAGTTAGGTAATAAAAGCACTGCTGTGCGGTAAATTTATTTAACTCATATCGCACTATGTTAACACAATGAATATTTTCCAGGAATCCAGGGAAAGGTAGACGGAAAATGCAACGGTGCAACGGTTAATGAAAGAGACGCGTTTCATCCACAAAAACTTGTTATAATTAACGTAATTACTACTAAACAATATAAAATAGGTCACGTTCTAGAATTCAGATACAAATTAAACAATAAATATCGTTTTACGAGGTCCGCAAATTTATTTAATAGTCTCCCAGATTTCAAAAATTTCACTATTGATCATTAGTGAAATTAATTAAGGGAGAGTTGATGAGGATTATGAAGATCGTTCAAGGAATCGATGTGAGTATTATTGCTTGACCTTAAGAATAATTAGCAAAGAAACAAAATTCAGTATGTAATATCGTACATTCTCTAACTCTGCCTCCATTTATCGAAGTCTTAATTTTCTTGGCTAACTATTCTTCTGTATGAATATTAGTGCATCCGCGATTTTGACATTCTTTAAAGATTTCGTGGAATATAAAACTTTGTAGTCTTCCTATACATGGGATACTCATCTAGCATACAGTTGAGTATATTTCCATCGCCTTTGCGAAGTAGAACTCCGTAATTTTTTTCAAATTCTCTATTTTACACAGCATCTTACTCCTATATTATATTTCAATACTCTCAATACGGCGTTTTTTTGCAGAGAAATGCACTTTCAAAACATATCAAAAACTTTTTTCTCATTTTTGGCGGCAACTTTTCTTGGTCGCAAGACATTATCTCATAAAATGGTACATACGCACGAAGAGCTAACTAATTCTTTGGTTTAATAAAACACCCTTTGGTCCCTACTCAGGCATGATGGTGGGAGCTTACCTCTGGGGTGCGGTGGCAGACTCCTTGGGCAGGAAGAAGGTCCTCATTGTGATCTCCTTCATGAACGGCGTGTGCATCGTTGCCTCCAGTCTCTGCCAGAACTACCATCTGTTTATGCTGTTTCGCTTCCTCAACGGAGCTGCGTGAGTACACAATGTCCTTACAGCCAACCGTGGAGTGGTAATTCCACGTAGAATTTCTCGCATTTATTTATTATGCATTTCTTATTAGATATTGAAATTCGGTTCGAAAACTTTGAGAACTGTTTACACCGACGAATTAAATCTTAAATAATCGAATATAATCACATTTAGAAAGAGAATACAATATCTTTAGTGCCTNAACTAAATCTTATAATGCATACAAATTATTATTAAAGTCAATATCGGAATTCATAAGAAAGTCCTTATTTTTATAAATATGCAAATTTCTTATTATTATATTATCCAAGGTAACATTATGTGAAAATTCTTTCATGTGTTTGGCAACACTCGATTGATGAATTTTGCTATATGTTTCTTCTCTTTCATTCTGATTTTGTTCCTGATGATGCTATCATTGGTGGTGATATACGCATAGAGCTGGGTCACATTGTTGATGGTTTTTGGAGTTATTTTCTACGACAACTAACTCTACCATCGATGGCTACTTCTACCGTACCTCAATAGGAAAGGCAGAGGCGTTTACGTAAAACCAAAAATAGGGTTTTGTCATACTCCTTCGCTCTTATAAATGTTACGCTTTTGACAATGATTTCAAAAGTAGGAACGAATTTAATTCATTGAAATTTTATGAAGGCGTGGGGGCGTCCGCGCAGCTCTTACTCCTCGATGAAGGCGCCGCACGCCTGTTGACGCTGGTCGACCGGTCCCGGGCAGGATAAGTTTGAATGAGAGTCGTGGGCCCCGTTCACACTCCTTTAGGGGATTACGTTAGGCCCAATGGAATCCCTGTTCCCCTAATATTATATGGGTATACCCCGAGAGAGTGTAGAGGACCGCCTCGTATCCCAGTACTGACTACCATGTCCTGTCGACCGGCACGGAAGACCCTCCATCCGAAGATGGGCTTCCGTCTGGCCCGGCTTTGACCTCGGAGTCAAAAGAGGGCCCCCGCGATTTGTAATTCCCTTTTTTATTAGAAAGTCCGCGCCGCTTGCCACGGGGGTCTTTTCAAACGAGGGTGGTAAAGATGAGTTAACGAGGGACGCACTCGTCGGCTGATGTTCGACGGGCTGCGGTTTTGGAGGGGAAGTATCGGGTGGAGTAATCCCACGCACTCCTTTATCGCGGAGGTCCTACCATTTAGAAATTTTAAATTTGCGGGTGCATCTGACTCTCCAAAAGTGCCTTCAAGAGAGGGTTTATTTTCCCTTCACTTTTCCGCTTGTTTAGCTTTCTCTATAATCAATTGTTTTTTTTAATTAATGTAACGAACTATTGTTATCTTAAGATATATAATTTCATTTCGTAACTGTAACTTTTAAACATAAATTCTCTGTATTTTATAGTTTGTGGAGTTTGTGGGAAATCCCGCAACGTGGATTTTTTCTTTGTCAACCTTCAATTGCAAAGATTCTTTCCCACACCGCGCTCTTTATTTTGGTTTATAATTATATTTTGTGCATATTATAGTGACATACGAGGTTAGGTGGAAGAGAGGCCCACATGGGCCTAACCTCGCCAATAAAGAGTCTGTCTATTGATCTCTCTATCTATTCACCAAGTTGTGAATCCTTATTTTTTCTGTTTCTTTTCGAAGATTTTTCTGTTTTTTGCCCTTGTTTGTTTTCCATTGCGACTCACCTCCCATGCCCACCTGGCGAACAGAAGGTCATCGGTCAACCGTTTCATCATTGTTAGTGGTTGACCTTTGTTTAAAAACATCATTGGTATTGCGAATCAATATCAAGTTGAAAAATACATAACGCCATTTGATTGTCCTACATCTCTCGTTAAAATATTACTGGGATAATTATAAAAACTTATTAATATCTACGTTTTGTCTGGAATTTATATCCTACTTAAAACATTGTCAACATTACTGTTAAAACTTTTATTAAAAATGTATTGACTCGGGCACACTATATCACTGTTACATGTTGATTCTTGTTCGTCCACAGTGCTCTCTCTGTCAGCCATGCGTTCGCGCCAAATATCTCCACTCGGAAAGAAGTCCATGCTCCTGATTGCCCTCTCATCTTTCGCGGTGTTTTCTAGCGTCTTTTTAAGAGAAAGAAATGACTCATCAGAAGAGGGTCCGATGGAACATGTTTTCTTGGAGATTGGGATCCACTTTCATAAGAGGTACTGTTTTATTAACCATCCTTATCCATGACTGGCTTTTGTTATTATCCTTATCTATAAAGAAATGACTCATCAGAGGGGTCTGACCCATTCTTCATGCGCCTTGAGGATGTTTTCCTGAATTCCGGCGTCCACTTTCATTAGAATACCGTTTTTATTAATATCCCTATCCATAACTGGCTTGGAAAAAATATTAAAATCAAAGATCAAAATAGTCAAGAAATGAAGAATTCTACGTACACGATAAAATAATTTCAAAAAGTACCGCACACGGACAGTTATAATTTAAAATAATTTAGCTGACCTTAACTGGTAAATTTCCTAAAGACGTCGGCTGGAGTGTTAGCGAAACTGTCGTCGTTCTGCGGAAAACGTTGCAATGAAACCCTACGTTGAATGCTAAGATCATCTACATGTCTTTAATTCGCTGAGCATTAATTCACAAAATGATCTTAAATACGCGGAAATCAAATTTTCATTAATGCTTAATTCCTGAATTAATATGTCTTTAGTAATCCAGAAAGTAAGGTTTTCGCATTATAAAGATTCAAACGTTCGGAATTTCTAAAAATATTAACTTATAGTTCTCTTCGTTCATTTTCATACGCTTCATCTTCCTAAATTCACAAATACAGGAATGTTTATGAGTAAACGCAGACATGATGCTTCGGGCAAACAGATTAACACCTCGGAAATGTTGCAAATTTGTTTTCTAAGCATTGCGTCGACGAGTAGGAAACAAAGGTCATGATATATAAAAATAATATTAAACATATGAATGCTTTCATTATGTCACGAAAAAATGCGTGAATTACAAAAAGTACCCGGATTTTTGCTGATATAATCTTTCGTGAACTGTTTTCCATCTAGTGATCGGAAATTCACTGCAAAGTGGCATTATACCACTGAGAAATTCTCCTCGTTTAATTCCTTCGCGTTGTTAATGATAATATTATTCCTAACTAGTTTTCCGCGCCTCCGATTCTAAGACCTGTTTACTCGCTCGATCGATGCTTCCGCTTCTTCTGTTAATAATTGGTACAGGCGATGACCATTATAGTTAAACAATAAGTAATACTTCAGTTATGCAAAATATATTTATAGTTCAAATTTTTATTATTTTCATCGAGTTTGTACATACTTAGAGCATATAGTCTGGGTAGAAAAGTGTGAATTTCTAATGAAACTCAATATCCATGTACTAATTCATAATATTCGAGAAACGACATAATTATGGAGATTATGTAATCTCCTTGATCATGTCGCTTCTTGAATATTATGAAAACATCTAGCCACCTTCGTGTTTTGAGAGAGAGTAAATTGAGTATAGTTATTATGAAAATAGAGATTTGAAATACTCTTTATGCTAAGAGTAAACAGAAGTGAAAAAAGCGACAATATAAGGACTCGAACCCAGGTCTCCCAATTTCCGGCCAAGTATTCTAACCAATAAATTACCATACCATGTAGAATCCACTACTTTTAGCTGTTTCTGAACCATCCTGGGAAATGGGAANTCTATTACGGATGACTCTAATTCGATTTAGCGTTTGCCGAATTCGTGTAAGTTCTACATAGCTGATAAATACATTGAAATTTGTTTCATTGGGACCAAGGAATAACAAAAGCATTAAAAGAGAAATATTCAATACAAATTTAAGCTATTTCTGCGTATTAATATTAAATTTTAAAAAATATACGAGTTAGGGTATTAGTAGTATTGATATAAGTGCTTCGACAGCTAAGGTCATTTCGCACGTAGGCTCCCACCGGGAATCGAACCCGGGATCGTCATTCGCCGAAGTCGAACGCGTTGTCCACTTGGCTATCCGGGAGCTACGAGTTAGGTAAAACGAAGATATTTTGATATTGATGGCCTTATAAAATGTAAAATAAATAACTTCCAACGACATTGCCTCCTTCTTTCATTCAAAACTTCTTCGTAGCAAGATGTTATATTTTTATTTCTTCCTTTTGCACGCCCTATAACACGATATTTGCTGAAGTCTATGATTAATAATGTTTGTAAGCCTTTACCAATTAAGTCGAGAACTTCCTGTAATTGCCACGCGTGGGGGACTCCAACTCCAAGTTCGCCTGAGTCAGGGTAATATTGTTCATTGAAAATTCACTTCGAAACATGATTTAGGTATAATGATTACCAAGCATCTTCATGAATTGATTATAAGAATTTCAATAGAATCCTTATCTGTCATCAAAGCGGGACTGAGAATCAGTTAACTATTTTCGCTAAAAAATCTCACGTATATAATGGATTAACATTAGAATTAAGATATGGACGGTAAGAATAAATTTAATCGATAAAGATATCTCTGGAGCAAGACATACGACAATTCGCTGTATTTACTTCAAAGGAAACTTCATTGAAGCGAAATATATACGTAGATATTTCATATAAATGCAGAAAAGTTTGAGGAAGAAAATAACGAAAGGAAAGAGATCTGCTAAGAAATAAGCGGAAATATTGTATGACTGTGCAAAACTTTTATGGACGGAAGATGTTATGTAATTTCACCATTGATTTATATTAGAGTTTTCTCCCTTCTTTTACCCATAATGTAATCAACTTGGTAATTGAAATTAATTTCCTTTACGACAACAGCAAACTCACTTTAATGTGGTATTTATCTAAGAACGCAAACACAATCGGTGATGACTGACGTCGCAGATAGTGTTATGAATGAAAATATATACCATCTCCGCAGTTTCAGAGAGATTTGATTAAAATACCGGCCATTGCGTCAAACGATATAGATATATCTTCGGAAACGAAGACAAATCCAATCAATACATAATACCCAACGTTTTCTCTCACGTGAGTCGGATAAAGGAGGGAGGAAGGCTGGAATGGAAAAACAAACTTCGCCGTGTAGCTCCGACCATGTCGAGATTAAAGTACGGCCAGTGGAATTCACTACCCGAATGCAAATCCAGATAAAGGGGGAAATGAAGAAGAGCTTGGAGAGAGAGGTAGGGCGGGGAGTGGTGATAATAAAATCGAAGGGGAGAAAAATTAAAACGGAAAAAAGGAAATCCTGGAAGGTTGGTCCGAGGTACAATGAAAATGAAGGAGAGGGAGCCTTTCTTTCCTTTTGCGTCCGCGCAATTGGATAGATAGCGTTGGCGGGAAGTTCATTGAGAGCCGAAAATACTGGGGAAAATAATGTTGGGGATGTCCGAAGGTTTGAGGAAAATTTAATGAAAATAAAGGAGGGAAGGAGAGGGGGAGAGTGCAGTACAATGGCGATTCAATAACAGCAAATAATAGAATGCGATAGAAAACGCTTTGGAATCCGTTGATATTGATATACGTGGTAGGATAAGCGAAGGAAAAATGTACCTTCGGAAATCGTCGTTACTGGACGTTTTGCTTTCAGAGTTACCTTTAGTTTCTGCGTCATGGTGTTAGTTTTAATTTACAGCAGATCTCCTCATAGTTGCGCGGTGCATTTTGGTTTCAAAGCTTGCCCAAGAATTATGAATATTTTAATTTCATTTTATGTTCTTTATTCCTTAGCAAGGGAGGGATTCTTTCACCACCTTCAAAACTTATCGTGGAAAAGCACAGCTGAATATCGTCGTCTCAAAATTACCTTAAATATCATTAGAATTAAAAAAAATACGGCGAAATGTATGAAATACGAAAAACTGTAGGGATATTTTAAATATTCGTAAGGTAGAGAACTAAGAATCTGAGAAAAATACCGCTTGATCGGAAAAACATTTTCATCTCTCAAATCCTTCTGACCTGAATTTGTGGTTGGTCTCCATAACGTAGAACAATGAAATGATAAAAACATTTTACCCGTACCACAAAAAATAGTTTTATTGGTAACCAAGGTTTTGACGCGTCGTGTCATCACCAGGCACCTAAAAATAAAACTGTTTTTCGTTGTACGGGTAAACGTTTTATAATTTCATTATTTTACATCTTTATCTCTTTTATCGGTTAATCACGCTGTATGGCTCATTTCCATCATGTTTTCACAACATTTTTGTGAATTAAGTAGCAAAAAATGTTTTATTTTGTTTGCTAATGGTTTATTCGAGGATATTAAATAATCGAAGTTAGGAGTCATATCCGGGATGGAATTTTCATTCTACATTTGTGATTAGAATTAAACTGTGAGTGACCTATGCTATCGATACCCAAAATGAAATATTCTGTGGTTATATCGGTATGCATAAAAATCAACGGGATCTATAAATTATGTAGCATAATGAATGAACTCATTCATTGAAACCTGTCATTTCCAAAATTTGACATTTCTCTCAAAGTTTTACATCAGAAGAACTTCCGGAATTTGGTACGGAGTTTTTTATTGTTCCTTTCTCATGGTGGTTTTAAGGACAAAAAGAAACTGCGCTTTTTCTGGAGTAATTTTTAAGCTTTAAAAAAACTTTTCTTTCGTTCTCCGCCAGTGAAATTATCTGAGAGGCTAAGATGCATTTTTTTGCAAATTGCAGGGTAAAATGTTTTTCTCTCCAAATAAAGTAGATCACATCTATTCCATTTATATTTGTCTTGATAAGCCTGAATTCTTCCTCAATCAATTTTCTTTAGGGTATAGTGATTTCTAGACTGAAAATTTGTTTATGCTAAGAGTAATTAAATGCTTAATTATAATTGGCTCACTAAAATATTTTTATATATTCTTAAATATTGAGTAATTTTATGGAAATAAAGAGGGGTTGACTAAAATTATTCTATCGCCCTTCCTGTGGCATGCTATGATGTTAAATATGCTGCTTGTACAGGGTTCCGCGTATTGAATAGAAAAATAATTGAGATATGCATTCCATACTCTTCAACAACGAGTATAATAAAAATGATTCTCAGAATACCTTAAATGGACTAATATCGTAACAAAATCCACTTTTTGAGTTTAACTTTTTGGTTGCTCTTCAAGATGTGAAAGGAATAAAAACAACTTTTATACGTTATCAAACCAAAAAACCAAAAAAACTAACTCTGTTCTGAAGTAAGTTTAAAAGTTGTTTTTATTCCTTTCCCATGATTGATATAGTTTAACTTGTCCAACCCCTTCAGCTCTCATTCAAGTTGGAGTCCATCATTCTCGTAGGTTGCGATAGGTTTTAGTCCACATAGCTCCTCATCCTGAGGGAAAGGTATGACACACTATCTCATCTTTGGCTACTTCGTTCACTTTTTAAAATATTTGGTGGCTAATGTTGGGGTAGGTCCAACCAACTTTAGTGCTAACGATTTTAAAATTATGTCGTCATCCACCATAGAACGAAATATATATCGCTTACCGCACTGCCTAAAGTGAATACAACAGATATACTCTAGAATGAATATGAACATGGTTAGATTCAAGTTTTGTAGCGTATGAAATCCTTAACAATAGAAAGATAGATTGTGATAGAACCAAATATATAAAAGTTATTTTATATCAGTCATAGAGGGAAAAATAGGAATAATTGAGGCTATTCGTCTACTTTCCTGATTCTTTTTACAATGTAGTATCTCTTCTTATTACGGAAAAAGGGTGGGCGATGAATGTATAAAAGTTGATTAATGGTTTCAATGGAAAAATAGGCTTACATGATTCTTGGTGAAAGACAAAAGAATGCGGCAGATTGATTTGAAAGCACTACACGTGAAATAACCGAGAAAAAAGACGACTTTGATGCGAAAGAGGATCATTTCAGCCTCTGTACCTGATGAATACCCGACAAAGTAAGAAACAATCAAAAGCAATCGATAAACATTTATCATCGGGATGAACCGCAATGTCGAGAGACGCCCACATCCATCTCTTTATTCAGAAAAGAAGACACGCATCCATATTCATATCATCGCGATTATAATATCAAAAGCGGTTCAAACGGCAATAGTACCATCGTCTCGCGCGGATAAATATTTATAAATTACCCATTTGTCGGGTGGAAATTCAGCTCTCGGACTCTTATCCATCTTGGAAATTCTTTTTTCCGAAGTAGATTTTAGAGGTTGGGAGAGGAGAGCGAAGGAAATGGGTGGGCGAGGAAAGAAGATGGCTTCAAGATTGGTGAAATCTCAGAGTTCCAAGAATTGGCGAACGTTTCGTTAAAGTTTGATTTATTTCCTCCGGCAGTCTTCTTCCTCATATGACTCTGCAAATCTAAAACAAATCTGAGTGAGCTCTTATTGCGGCTTATATCTCTTTCCTCCATGAAACACCCCCAATTTACCACTACTACAGCGTAACCGCATCGATTTCCGAGAGTTTTTCGGGAAATGCGGACGAAAACTAACGCTCAACAACTCGTCCTCATGCAGCTACTTCATTAGCATTGTATAACAAGGGCGGTTATCTGTAAAACGAGAAACGTGAGGGTTAACGCGATGGATGGGTGTAGAAAATATCGGATGTGGATATCCTTATGAAGCGATGGTGGGCAGCATGATAGATGAAAGTGCTGGAAACCTTAAGTTATAATTAACTATTGGAGGATCTAATATTTCCATATAATGTTCTACCAACAAATTAATGCCATTCAAATCAGCCAAGTTCCATTAAATAAGTGTAAGAACTATGTAGAATGAATTGAAGTTGAAATAACTTCCAACGCCACGACAGTAGTCTATTAAACTAGTATAAAGTTTATAATTTTCATTTGTGCAATTACAGTATATTATTGACGGTGATTTTAGTAATTAGGACAATAGAAAAGTCGTCTTTAAATACACGAGAATTGATCCACATTTCTATAGATACTCTGCAAGCCGCCTTTCGGCGTGTGGCAGATATCATGTTCTGGTAAAGTATGCCACTGAAGTAACTGACGGTATTTTTTTCGAGTCAAGAGCCATACTTTGCAGCCTTGCCTAGGATTATTCTATCCTGAATCCTTTCCTTTGATACTTTATCCATTTTCTATAATACAAGTGTGCAAATCGAGATAAAAATCAGTGAAACAGTGTCTCTCGTTTCTGGTTCTTGTTTTTTTTATTTCGACGCAGACGAACAGTGCACAGTTATTGAGAATTTTCTTGTCGTATTCTATTAATTTCTCTCTTAGAAAGATTTCCGTTAGGTATTATTTACTGGTTCTCTCTCAGAGTGTAGTTTCAAGAGCAGATCTCGATAAAAAAGACTTCATATTTTACCAGGCAATCCATAAAACGTCTCTTAAGCCATGAAAATAAAAGAAAAATGTATTGCGATTGATTATTTTGTAACATGAAAGGAAATTGCTTACCTGCTGGATCTGAGGTCAACAAAGAAATCAAACAGAGGTTACATCTAACAGATTTAACGTATATCCTTTGATTTTTCCCTCTCATGTCGTCCCATTTCAAAGCCCTGCTGAGAAGCATTGAGGATAGTTGCAGTAACTGCAATACTGGAAACGACACACGAGATCAGATGAAAAATAAACGTTTGGGAGGGAGGGGAAGCTTATTTCTCAGTGGAGTACATCTATACACATTAGATCACGAGAATCATTGGGTGGGATTGGAAGGCACGGGGACTAAAGGAAGCAAAAGGCGGTCAAACAGCTGCAGCGAGGATAAACAAGAGAGTGGGACTCTTTCTATCCCATGAGCCTTTCATTCGAGTCATAAATCAGAATCGCATCCAGGTTTACGACTCATTAAACCTGTTATAGGCAATTGCTCTCTCTGCTCTGAATTTTTGGCATGAAGGGTGACCAGGGAAGTGGGGAAAGTTTTAGGGATGAATATTCAACGGTGTAAAAAAAGGAATAACGAGGATGCAGAAGGTCGGGATAATAGCACGAATTGCGGCGAAAAAGACGCCAAGCACGTGGAAGAGAAACGGAACGAGGGCTTACGAGAGTGAGAGGTAGGTTTGCCAGATACCCAAGGTTATAGTGGAGAGCTAAGGTAAATCCTTTGATCGAGTGCGCCAAAAACTTTCGACTCAACGTTTGACATGCCCCGTGATCTATTTTCATTCAAAATCAGTAGAGATACGGTTTAATTTAGAAATGTATAAAATTACTCTCATAAAAATCTCTGAAGATATCCATGGAGCGTTTGGAGATCATAATAGCTACAGTAAAACCACTCAAAAAACATATCCAGCTCGATAGGTATGTTGTATTTTCGTTATTTTCTCATCTTTCGTTATCGCAATATATTGTTACCGAGGCTTCAATTGATTTGTATTATTATTTTAACTTCAGTATTTTTTCCAAATAAATTGGCATTTCGGGCATAAATTGAAAAGCGTTCAGAATTCAGAGCATTTCTAATACCACAAAATATTTTACAAATTTCATAGTACTAAGCACATTATCTGATGATAAACGTCCACAACGTGTGCACAAGTCTAGCTATGAAAACTTCCTAATGTAGAGAAACTAGGGGTAGTTTTATGATTTTTTCTTTTCTTTTCGAAATATATACTGCTAAATTAACGGTGAGCTCTCGGCTTGCCAAGAGGGTATCTAGTTCGGCTTTGGCGTAAGCGGTTCCGGGTTCGGTTCTTGATGGGGATCCATATGTGCGTAATGACCAAAGTTGTCGAAGCAATTTCAACAATATTACTACTACAAATTAACGATAGCTAAAACAATGAATAAGCGATAACTTGTCGAATTTCATGATTTATATACTTTAATATTTTTAATGACAAAACTTGTACAAATCCACAAAACTTTGTGGAGTATAAATTAAGCATATTAAAATATATAACGATAGATATAGTTTGCATTAAGTCTGTAGTTTACGATTAGCAACTTAACATATAGAATTTTATTCGCTCCAAGGCAAGCGTATACATTATGAGCTTGCAA
>KZ308511.1:304391-355969 GCA_000376725.2 Ladona fulva
AGTAGTTAATTTTCTGTTCCAATGGATCTTTGAATATCATCCATGACTTTCACCTGGGAAATTGCGGTACTGTGACTTTTCCATAATCCCGAGTATAAAGAGTCAGAAATAGCATTTTGCAGGAGAAATTTGTTTATCTGACTCAATAAACTATGCCTTTATTAATTTAATTCTAAATTCAAATTGAAAAAGAAGAAAACACCTGAAGTTGAATTAGAGATTTCAAAGCTTTCATCAGGAATTACCTTTTATCATAAAATGCGGCATAGTAAGAGACTCACGGTGCAATACTATGCCATGAAATCCCCGTCTGGAAGCGTGGCTTGGCAGGATTATTTTTTTATAATACAATTTAGCCACAGATAGACGCTGGGTTAGGTGGCGACGTTATATTATATCACATTCAACAACTCAAGGAATATAAACGAGTTTTACTCGTTAAGTATAAAATATTTATTATTAACCTAGTCCACTATATGCAATATTTTACAAACTTCACATCTCAACTTACAATCTAAACAGCTATAACTTACAGATCAGGCTACAACCAAAACAAAAAGTCTGTGTAAACGAGTCTAATATTTCCTCAAAATCTTTACATATACTAGTACGGAATACAGTAAATGGATTATTTATACTGATTAATCTTTTTAAGTTTCAGTGAAAGTATTATTTTCGTTGCATGTTCATTGTGAACAGTTTGATTCAACTTATCATTTAGATTTTAGCATCAACATTTGACTGCATTGTAAAATTAGTTACCTTTAAGTAACGTCAATAAAATCCTATCTCTCCGAAGACAAACAGGAAGAGCAATACTCAATTAAAAGTCTGAATGTTAAATAAAAGAGATCCTGATTTAACAACTCAATATAATAATTTCACATTACATATACCTCCTTTTACTCTTAAAGGGTTAATTTATTCACATGAGTCGCGAAGTTAAATCACATTCACAATAGAAGAGGGATTCCGACTATAAAGGAATTTAAATTAAATTGAATTTTATTGAGGAACTGAACGTAGAAAAATAAATTTTACGCTTTTCTCTTTCATTACTATCCACTTAGATATGCTCTCCGATAAATGATACTTCCGGAGGTAGCTTTCAAGTATGTTTTTGCTCGCATAAATGCCAGATTTTGACGTAGAATTGGCTTTGTAAAGGATTTTCTTGGAATCCTTTCCTGAGACTTGACTAACTTCTTTAGCTTACTTACGTTCGATTATAGGATTTATTCTCAGAGATGGGTGCGTTTTAAGATGTTTCCTGGTGGCTGCATCCTGCGTTCAAAAGCTTGCAAAGTACGAAATTTTGCAGAATATGTCTCACTGGCATCCCTCACCTTGGTTAAATTACTCCTTAGAATGAATATATTTCGTAGAGGAGAATTAGATGCGAAGGTGATTCAGCAAGAGGAGAAACTAAATCTTGCTGTCGTCTCGGATAAAATGACAGATATATACCTGGTTTTCCCTAGCTAGTGGTGATGCGGTTGCTCTAAAGAAAATCCTATTCTGTTGTACTCTAATGGATTGAGATTTGCTGTGATTTGAAATGAGATTTTTGCTGATAAACAGGATCAGAACACCATACCCTCGATTCAATCTGTTTTCGAAGTTTGGAAACAGAAAGAGGCTTTTAGGTTGCCCAACCGTCACTAGCCTTATAGCTAACTGTTCTGACTCTAAAGAAAAAAGGGGATTTCAAAAACAGAAATCTTCCTTCCATTTCAGTATGTTAGCCGTTTATCCCACAATTAACGTAATAGTCTTTAAAAAGTATAAATACAAGCGCACAAACGGTTTTAAAACTTTTAGTAAATATATCGTTATTTCAATGAATAAAATGTGTAAAATTAACACGAGAAATGTAAATATTTGGCACAGTGAGAATTATTTTTAAATAAAGCCACATTTAGTATTGTTTATAATAAAATAGGTCACATCCGTGAAAAGAAGAAAATTGAAATTTGGAACGTGGATGAAATGATTGAGGCAAAATAATTAAAACAATAGGTACTTTTTTACGAGGAACAAGGCATATACTTCATGAAGTGTTGATAACCATTGGGAATGTATTGTAATAGACTCGAGAAAACTCCGTCCGTCTCTGCTACGGCTACGTGAATTTTATATTTCGAGCAGTTGAAATTATGAAATTATTAATTACTGTGGGAATTTGTGAAAAAATATGCTTTTACTAATTAGGATCATAGAAAATCACAGGAAAAATTTGATGAGTGAGATTTAGTCATTCATAACATTATTTTTGATGCTTACAGGTACATTCTACATTTATTCAGTGTGTATATCTTTAGGAAGAGAAATTCTGTTGCTATAGTATGTTTGTTATTAATTAGAGACAATGAGTTAATTTGATGAAAATGACGTGTTATTTAGAGCCAATAATTTCTACATATGAGAAAGATATTTAAGTCGGAGAGCTAGAGTTTGGAATAGGCCTCTCCGAGGGAACATTAATTACATCCTCTAAACTACTAAAAAGTATTATCAAGAAATATTTTTCGAGTATACGATACTGAAACTCAGCTTAAGCCTCCTGTGAAGGCTAGCGTGCTGAGAATATTCATACTCCTCTTCTTGAAATATTTTTAACCCCGTGTAACTCGACAGTTTTGGATTATCACAATATAAATCCATACGTAAAAAGAGAAATAAGAAGAGGCCACATCGCTAATGTTTTAATGTGTTAACTACAGCAAGAAAGCGTATTTATTCTCACCCAAAGTTACCTTGGGAGCCATGAGGGTCAGTTTTAACACGCCGCTGGTGCGAAGATTTGAGATGGTCTGACTTACTAGAGATTCTTTAGAATGTCTTTCTTAGTTTGAGCGTTCAAAATATCAAGTTTCCTTTAGGACCTCGGCATCATATTTATTTCAGTTATTTGATAGCTTCTAAGGCATTTTTCTTTATGCATCACAGCTTATCAGTACTTGAACATGTGTGTAAATATCAGAAAACAATTTTTTATAATTTAAATAATTATCTATGACATGGGATAAAACTAATAGACAATTACGATCAAATTATATGGAGGCAATTTTGAGGAGAAGCGATTTTCATAGAAACGCAAATGCAAAGGATTAGGAATGTAACAGGGTTCCTCTGAAGTCTCTTTGTGTATAATTCAATTGAATATGTTGCGAGTCTTCTTGTTTCCTCTTCCTCCCCACTACTGTAAATTTGTTACACTGAGGTTTGAGGGACGAGGTTGCATACCTACAGGAAATATGGAAAGTTATGAGTGGAAATATAGGTATTTCATATTCTTTGTGAGTTGAAAGAAAGAGATTGAGGACATATCGGTGAAAATTGATAAAAATTCAACGGATTTCAAGAAATTTAGAATGTTTAATGACTTACTCTTAGGGCAAATAGGCATTAAGTAATCATTGAATGCTTAAGATGTACCGGAAATCGTATTATTATATTAGTATTATTGTTAAAAGTGCTTCGACTGCTTTGGTCATTTCGCACGTAGGCCCCCACCCCTAAGAATTCGAACCTATCAAAGTTGGACTTCACCCACAAAGGAAACCGCACTCCGTCAGGGTATCCGACTTGTGAAAATTTTAAAATGCCCCCTCTCGCTACCATGCCTCTGGTTTGGGACAAATAAGTAAATTGAAAACTGCGTTTGATTGGGAGTCGCGAACTTCCTCAACACTTTATCTAGGGAGGGAGTCAAAACCGTCTTTTGGGAGAGAGAGAATTGGTTGTGGAAGGTAAATCGGGGGAGGTTGAAGGCAAACTTCGATTGTTATTCGCAAACCGGATGCTCCGCTATCTCCTAAAAGTGGGTGTGCCTTGTTTTTTTCTGCCGCCTTAAGCGGCCGCTTCGTAAATCGTTCCCGCATGAAAGCTACGTGAGTCGGAGGGGGAAAAAGCTGCGGTGACGGCGGCAAATCCTTTCTCGAAAGATACACGGTGATATATGCGGCAAACTCTGCAACACTCGGATTCCGCGCGGCTACAAACGAGGCTAGAGAATCGGTTACGGAAGTGAACGTGAAGAAATGATCGAAAGAAGTGTTTTCGGACACTTGCGTTATCTTTCACAATGCTCTACGAAATTTAGGGGTCATATCATTAAACACACTAGCTGCTGGATGTATTAGTAGGTAACATACAAAGTATGTTTTGTAATTATTGGAAATACACATATAAGTAGTAGTATTTTCCAATTATTATTAAACTCTCTCTCATAGTAAAATTATGAGACGACGACGACTCGAATAGTAGCCAAATATGTTATTATATTATGGTGAAAACGTATTATCACTTCGTTATGGGTAAACGAGGCTTTATCTAACTTTTGGTGGGCTGAAAAGAAAATTGCAATAAATGTTTTGATTTTGTTTACACTCCTATCTTAAAATTTAGTTCCTTGTGGTCCTCGAATTGACTCTCTTCTACTAAGAATTTGCACAGTATCGTGAATGCAGCTCTTCGAGGAGACATCTTCGAGAAGATATCTTCGAGGAGATATCTTCGAGGAGATAGATACCTAATTTAAATGTATATCCATATTTATTTTTACGAAAACAAATTTAGCAGATTGTTACATTTTTATAGGAACGATATTTTCCTTAATGTTGTGAATATTAAGGAAAGTCTGTTCATGGCTTATTTTTTGGGAAACTTGGAAACTTTTTCTCTGCTTCTATATAACTTAGAAACTATAACTATATAGCTTAGAAACTTTTTCTCCGCTCTATAGCTATTACAGATTATTTATACATACTATCTACGCATAAATCTCCATTTTCTTCACTGTTATCTGTTCTTTTATTTTAACATTACTTACCTCTCTCCAACTGTTCCTTTAGTTTTCCTTCGCCAAAAACTCCGTAACTTTTATCGCCGAAACAATAGAGATAGTTGGATGTTTCGGGAAATGGTAATACATTTTTCAGATTGAGAAAATATGCTTAAAGCCTCCCTAATATTTCTTTTCTAGACCCACGTAAAATTATGTAAGGATGATCTCAAATAAAAAACTTTGGAGACTTTTTTAACCAAAGATTTCCTTATTTGTTTCACTAACAAAAAATATTTTTATATTTGATCGAATCATTATGATATTTGGAGAAAGTAAATCAAGGATAGTGTTCTCCTGAAGAAGGTTTAACATACCCTCATTTTTGTCTCAACTTATTAACCACAGCAACGTAGTTTTAATTAATAAGTTCTACCTCTAATATATTTGTGACAATAATTAGCAATAAAAATGTATAATTTATTATTAATGTTGTTGATTAGTCCTTAACTCTTTATTCAAATTATTATACGTTCAAATAACTTGAAAATGTGTGTTAGCAATCACGCTGCAAATAGGGAACACATACGTTCGGAAAAATTATCCCAAAGAATTAAGGCGTGCCCATGAATCGCGTCACGGTGTACTCGCTAAATAATATTCATAATAATATTTAGGATTTAGTGCATCCTCGAAAGAATTATGAGAATTTTAATGTTGCGATAGATTATCCGTTACTAAAGAGAATGAAATTAAAAATGAACATAATTTTTAAAGGAAACTGTTTAGTTGCTTCATTGCAAATTCCAATGAAGAATGATTGGAAACAATCAGGCAAGGCTTTGAATTTTTCTATATTTAAAATTAAGTTATCTAACAATAAGTATTTATTAGTCATCAGATTTTAAACTTTAAAGAATTCTTAACCGTCGTTAGAAGGTATTACATCAGGCTTTATTAGATATTAATTTAATAAGTACATACTATTCTATCATATTATTTTATTAACATACTTTTAAACTGTAGTAAGGGAGATTTCCTTTTTGTAAGAATAAAACGGTAGGTATATTTTACATTTAGTAACTGCCGTATCCAATTTACAGGATTTATTACATCATTCACAAAGCTCTTGCCAACCAAACGAACCTATGACAATCAACTTGTTTTGGAACGATGTGGGAGAAATAGTAACTGTAAACCTTTCATCATATTGAAGCATGAATAAAACGACGAAACTATAAAAGATTTTTCTTCGTCTCCCTTTTTGTTAATTCATATATGAATTTGGATAAATATGCAAAAGAAAATACCGAGGATCACATAAGATCATAGACTCTTAAAGCCAGGCTTGAAGCAATGTTAATATCTTTTCTGTTGAATTAATAAATATTTCCATGAAATTTAATTTAAGTACGATTGTTGTTCTTAGTATTTGATCCATTTTCAATACAATTAAAAAGCAAACCTCAACAATCCTTTCGTTTTCACTCAAAGATACTCCGCTCGTGGTTTAGTTCCTCCTTGGTATAAACTATGCATCGTTCAGAAAATGAATCTCTTCTGCATCAATACACTTTTTTGTGCTAGCACACGAGAAGCAATTAATATTCCAAATGCTCAGTCCACACTAAGGCCATTTGCACATTAATAATGAGAAAATGCAATAGAGGACGCATTTCATACTATAAAGTGCCATATACTTGCATTTTGAATATTCCGAAAAGTAAAAATTAGATCGAGTGAGACTCTAATATTTCGTAGCTCCTTTTGCGTAGGGGATTTGAAGACCCTGCTCAAAGGCAGACTTCACCCCCTAGGTTACGGATACTTTATCCTAAAGGGCTTTGAAAGAGCGACAAGAAAGACTGCCAAACAGCTGCATTCCATGAACTGGCCAGAGGGAAAGTTTTGAGGGATTCCCAAGTTTTATTGTCGGTTCTTCCACTCCCTTTATTGTGTATGTACATTTTCAGCCGTTTTATAGGAAGGGCATCCTATCCCATAGTTTCGTTTATCGTTGGCTCTGTTTTTATAAGGGAGGGGGCTTCGAACCCTCCAAAAACCACCTCTTGGCCACATCTCTGGCTACAATATATTTTGAACAATGGTAATGTCACTAAAATGCTGTCAATAAATGCATTTCTCAAAAATTGGCCCGAATTTAAGTTAAGCCATCAAGATGATAGAAGTTTATTCTAACTGTTGTAAAGATTGGTATAGTAGTGCTGCTTTTATAGAAGTCTACCTTTTATATCTAGGTTCAGGACATGTGTAGAGAGAGGAATTAATAATGGATTAATGATTTATAAAACTGATTAATGGCAATTTCCTCTGTGATTTGTTCTTTATATCAATGGATTTGTGACAAATAGCTGTTTTCAGGTAGAGGACTTCCATTTTACAAGGTTATTGTTATCACTCTCTGAATTAATTCGTATGTTGTAGATGTTTTTTAAAGCAATTGTATGTAAAGCAACATTTCAGCTTTTTTAATGCTCCTAAGCGCTCTTCTATGCAAGCATAGAGACTCATCAAAATAGCTAGTACAATATCTTAAAAATATTCTATCCTGAAAATGCTTTTCACCCTACAGCTCTAATCAGGGATTGATTAATTTTTATCGGGGTACTTTTTCATAAAATACTTAATTTACAGATAGTAGTGGTAATGGTATTTCAAAATATCTTGCGCAGATCACATAACACCTAATATAAGAAAAATGTACGTAAATGGAAAGATGTCTCATATTTTAATGGGTTCAGACTCAGAGAAAATGAGAATAAGAACTCAATGTACCAATATTCAAGGTGACAACGCAAATTGCAAATCTCTTTATAACTCTATCTACTATAGTACAGTATGAAGGGTAAACATTATTTTCAGGAACATTTATGAACTTTTTTCCCTTCGTGTTGACGTCCAGCGATGGTATTTGTACATAGGTCCAGCGATATCTCAATGTCTGTTCCAAGAAGTGGAAATTCAAACACGCACAATTCATTTAAGTATCCTGGGGCAAACATTCCATGTTTAGAGCCTTCGTTTGCGTCAGCCCATGGGCTGCATATTTAGTAATTAAGAGGTATGACCAATCGCTATTCGTAATAAATGCTCAATATCGTGATTGGCTGTTTCTCAGAATAAAAATATCAAGCATTCAATCCACGATAGAGGATAATGAACAGGAGATTTCCATTGTTGATTAGTTTATCTCATTAGACGAATTTGTAGACACAGAGTTATCCCTGCATAGCATCATCAAGCATAGTTACATTGGTAAATGTTATTGGTATGTTTCCTCTATTATGAATGATGGATTGGATGCAGTCAATCACATTAAAAGCAATAGTTGAATGTAAATAAGTATTGTTTTCGTAAACGTAATTATTGCGAGTACATAGTTTTTGTTTTTACATTAGCTCTACTTTTACCAATGATTTTACTGCTCATACAACTATTCACTACTGTATGTTTGATAAAATAAAAACCAACGTAGTATTTGAAATTATGTCAGCCCATTTTTCATTATTTGGTAAGATTACAGGATGGGTCGCTGTACCCCCGTAAGTTGTTTTCCGTCTATTTTCGGCTTCAAAAATTTTCAGTCTAGATACGAAAAAACGCTATTTGTTACTGATACAGGAAAAGAAAATTTTAGAGGCAGGAGTTAACGATTTCCCCTTGATCTTATGCGCCCCGCGATGCATATTGCTAGTTCGTTACTTTTCCACCTCCAAAGCATGGCACTGCGGTAGTATATCCCGGCATATGATACTGATTTTTATTAAGTTTACGGTGAAATTAAATTACACGACTTTACAAAATAAGGCTGAATTCCTGAGTATAATCTGTTGTTCGCAGACGTAATATAAGTCTCTGTAAGCAATAAGCTTTCTGATTTAGGAATTATCGAAGTTTGAGCTGCACATTTACCTGACACGAATACTTTGCCTTGGTCAAAATTGTTCTATAAAAGTAGAAATACATTTTCTGTTCTTGTATCGTTGGTTATTACTTTTTCAACCCTCTAGAATGTGGTAGTGGAATGAAGGTGGTGAAACCACGAAAACATTTTCTCCATATGTCAGATTAAATTTCTCAAGTGTTATTCATTTTCGAATATTTTTCATCTAAAATTTCAATAAGCTTTAAGTCGCCATGACCACGTTAATTCAATCGCATTAAACATGGGGAAAAACTAAAAGGAGTGAAATATTCTGGTGACTAGATGGAGATGATGCTATATTGTAATTAATAGGACACTTTATTATGTGGACTAATGAGAATATATTTCACTCCAATTTGAATGGTATTCCATCGAGTACATCATCATATCCAGAAATCGCTAAATCTTGATAAGTTCTGTTTAATATTATCAGTTTTGGGATTTCAAAAATTACTGAAAACCTTTTCGATTAGTTTCAAAGCTTCTTTCCTGGTGAATAGACCTATACCAAGCATTTGACTATTAATATATGATTCCCATTTATCGGTGGTTGGCTCTTTTTTTATTATCATAAACGCTTAAGAGAGCACTTTTTCTTTTCTTTGAGGATACTGAGCTGAAATCGTCAATGGAGGCGATATAAAGGGAGAATAATCGATGAGTGGGGAAGCGGCTGCCACTTAGGCGCTCAGTAATTCAACCGCAAATTTGGAATTCACATCCCGAAGCAGTATAAGAGATCCTCTCAAACGCAATAAAGAGATTAATACTAGGGTATCCCGCCATATCCGTCATTTGTCGAGACTTTTCCATTAACTAATTGTCAAATTTGATCGTCATTGGAGGGAAACCACATCATCTCCCCGGGTTCTTACGAAAATATAAAATTCGGCGCATAATCCAATTAATATCCTTTCGTTTATCTCGCGTGAAAAAGTTTCTCGTGGAAGGAAAAATGACCTTTTTCGGCACGCGTGGCTACATTGCACTCGTGCGTGGGAGATGAGGACGAGGCGGAGCCAAAGCTCTCGACGGTGGAGAAGGGGATATGTTCCAAGGGTGGATAACCCTAGGGTAGCGGAGAGGGGGAACGTGGAATCGGAGAAAGGGGTAGCGAGGAAGTGCAGGGTGGGAGAGACGGCTTTCGGCTTTCATCTGTCGCCTTCGGGAGAGTTCGGATCGCAGTGGCTGCAGCCCCGCCCCCTCCTTCCTCCGCCGACTCGGGATTCTCGGGCCGGCAAACGCCGTGCGTCCTTCAAACCAGTCGGCCACGGTTCCCCAGTGGAAGAGAGTCGAAACTTCTCCGACAGACGAGAGGAAGCGGATCTTTAGCCAGGGCCTGAGGGCAACTCAACACCGCTCGTCCTCGGACGAGGTCCGGGGACACCCGCGGCCTCAGCGGTGAGTAGAAAACATTCTCCCATAAGGTTTTTCTGCGGTTCCCGATAGTTTCGGAACTTTTTCGAAGGCCCGTCGGAAACTTTGTCGCAACTACTCCGCGCCAACTCTCGTGACAGTTATTTGTCTCGCTAGGGGTGAGGTGTTTAGATTTTAGTTTCAGAGTGAAGTTGGTAGTTTTTTCGTTCTTCTCTAGCTGAGTTTTGTTTTTTCTCCGTCTTCGTACTTAGAGATGCAAACTGTTCCGCACTAAGTCCGAGTTGAGATGTTCGTCAAGTCAGGGGGGAACAGTTTAGGTTTCGAGGCATTTCCGAAGTTTACTTTTATTTTATGCTTTTTAAAAAAATTAATACTTTACGCGTCCATGTACCTTATACTTGAGTTTTGTGGTTGGTAATTTGTTCATCTTTTTCTTTTGTTTCCCGATGGTTCCTTCCCGTAAAAATTATCTTATGTTAACCGGAATTTACTGTCGGGAATATTGCGCTTCAAGGAACTTTATGAACACTTTACCGTAAGCGAATAGGGATTTCTACGTTTTGAAAATTAGGAGTCGCCTTATTTAATTTATTTAGAAGACATTTTTACGCGAATGTCTCTGCATCAACCTCGTATAAACGAAAACAATTATTTATCAATTCTATTTTATTACACCGAGAAAAAATGCGCGTCTCAGAGGTACCGACAGTATTTCGATACGAGTTTTGGCGCGCATAGCTCACCGCTAGGAAATGCCCGAGGCATCGCGTTTTACACTTCGCGGAGAAGCGATCAAAAAGGAACACGTGGTATACGAACGTTTCATGTTTATAGGATGTGTTACAAACTTGAGATCTCCACATACGTTGTGAGGAAGTTTCCTCGCGCGATCTCTGACGAACTTTCGGGATTGTTGGCGGGAAGTGCTCCGGAACAGCGCGGCAAATGCTTCCAACGCGAAGTTACTGCCGTTAAAAAGTGAGATCTTTGTTCTCTTTGGATAAGTGTGATTTATGGCAGTGGTTCCTTATTTCAACGAATGCCGTAATTTGGAATTCGGGAAAAATTGCGGACGCTGTTGGGATTTTGATGAATCCCAAATGATCGATTGAGGACAGAATTTAGGCGCCGATAAAGTTTGGCAAGCCATCAGAGCGAGTTGCTTTGTGACATCAGTCATCCGTGACTTGTTTCAGGTTTTTCTTTTTCGAGAAATATCGGACAGGGTGCTCTCAGTTGAAGTTGAAAGGTGATGGTGTTATTCTTATAATTATGTTGCTGGTTACTAAAAATTCTCTTCCATCAATATGGCAGTATTTCTCAAGGTAGCCGTGGTAGTTGATCTTCGCTTATCCGTCTGAAGTTGGATTGTATGGTAGCATAGTAAAAATTAAATTTCGGTTGTCCTGAATAATATTACCAAGTAACTAGGAGATTTGATATGATAAGAAATTGAGGATAGCATGGTGACAGTTCTTGATTTTTCCGAAACTTTTGATTTGTAAAGTTCTTCGCTGAATGATGTCTGATATGTGCTTAAAAATAAGTTTCACTATTCGAGATTGACGATCGTAGGAATTTATAATTTCTCCGAAATAACCTTAGATGAATTTTGCTTGCTATTGGAGGTTCACTTTCCCGCTATGATTCACAACGTATTTCACAATATATCTGTTTAGAATACAGGATTCTCAAAACTCGTTTATTCTGCAAAACTTCTTAAGCCTTAAAGCCTCGTTTACTAACTTAAGTGAATGAAACACCCTCATTATTTAGCGCCGAGGAACTTAACAGTGTGAATGTTAGAAACTCTATGATGTTGTCTACAACGTAACGTCCTTCGATGAAAAGTTTAAAAAGGAAAGAGAATGATATTTATATTTAATTTAAGATGATTTACTATCCGCTCAAGTGTCTGTTGAAGTAATCATTTAGTTATTTCGGTGATATTTTAAATGATATCATTAACAGCACCTGCTACACGCTGGTACGCGGCTTGCAATATGGGAATGTAGATGTGGGAATAGGGATTTCTTGCTATCCGATTATGAATCACTGCTTTCATGATTATCACACAAATTTCCAGTCGACTGATTTAGTAGACTAAGTTTTCCAGAAATTTTTTAATTTCTGTATCCAAGTGTGACTCTAATTAGAGGCTTAAAACAACCCAAGGGCCGTTTCACCAGAGATTCGCGTCAACCCTCTGAGACCAAAACTGGAAAAAAGGGAAAGAAAACGGATTAACTAAATTAATTAAGTAAATGAAAACGGATATAATAAGTTAATTAATCCTTCTAGGATTAGTTCATCCGTTTCCTGTCCCTTGCTTCCAGTTTTGGTCTCAGAGGGTAGGTGTGAACCTCCGGCAAAACGGCTTTTGAAATGTTTTAAACCTCTACCTCTTTAACAGCCGTACTCCAGTTTGTTTCCTTACTGTGACCCTATTTACATTTCTATGATTTATAATAATAGAAAATATAAAGAGTGTTTAAAATAGGATTAGTTTGTAAGAGAGGCAAGCGACGAGGCATGTTAATGTTTGATTTCTTCCAACTCGATCCAGAAAGAGTTTTCAGAGTCGTTTTATTCGGCTTACCCCATTATCCAATTAATTTAGCGTCGCATGTAATATCATTGGACCCACTTTCGTATTTTAAGGCCGACGTAAAGGGAAGCAAATCGGATCGAGACAGAAAATTCTCTAAAACGACGCGAATTACGTTATTAAAAAGTATTAGACCCCCTCAGGCTTCCGTAAAGGAGGACTGGCGAACGAACCAAAGTGTCGAAAGACATTTGTAAAGCGATTCCGTTCCCCCGTGAATATTCCCTTTCATTTAAATCTGACAAGAAAAAAGGCGAATAAACGGCATCGTGAGTTACCTCTCGGATAATGAATAGGAAGTTGCCTCGGGGGAGACTTTGGATGGAAATCCACTAGAGCATCTCCAAAATATCCCCGGCTCTGGAGAACGGAACCAAGATACGGTTCCTTTGAGAGGTATCTCATAGTTTCTAGGATAGCATTTTGTCTCCGTAATGCACGTTTCGCTTTTATTCGAAAATGTCCTTAGTTAATCGGATGCCCCGAAAGAAAGAAACATCTTCGGTGGATATTAAATATCTTCCCTGGATGTCATCCAGGAGGAAGTTGTCGTCTCATTAGTAGTCCGGAAAAGGGGTGGGAATCGTATCGCATTCTTGATCTGGATAAAAAGTTTTCGAAAATTCCATAAATGTGAAACGAGAGTTCTAAAAACTACGAAATCTTCGAATCTGTAAATGAAACGTTCGCAGCGACGTTATTTTTAAGGTTAAACGGGACCGATGTAGAAACAGAATAACGAGTTATGGTTTTCTGTTTCGGCCGCATATTTGGAGAGTTTAATCATTATCTCGACGCTTTAGTAGTTATCCCGCTGCATATTTCCCACTGTAAATTTCCGATGGAATTTTCAACGTCAAATACAGCCGATCGCAATATCCAGGAATCTGCACCCGAAAAGCCATTCATTTACATTAGATGTCTTTCCTATCGCCAAAATTGGGAAGATGAGCATTAAAAACTATCGGAATGGCTCGAAACTATTGAAACAAATTGGCGAAATTCACACTTCTGTAACACGGCCCTCGCATTTTTTACCGGAACATTCTCCGCTTAATCCCGACTGAGAGGTATCGAAAGCCTTTTCCTCATGTGTCCTTTTTTATTCCGGAAACTTAATGACCTTTGATACACATGCTTCTGTTATCCGCTCGGGGAAGGCGGTGAGATACGGATCGGCGTAATTTGCTTAAAACCCATTCCACTGTGTCGAAGATCCGAACGAATTACTATCGATTCGACGGTTGGACATTGGCCGACCGAAAATTTCCTTCCCCCTCGAATTTAAAGACGGTTTCGCCGTTCGCTCTGGGCACAAATCCCCACGATGCGGACGTTAGAGACACGGCGATGCTTCCCGTCCTGTATCGAATTGACGGATAAAGGGGTTTTCTCGGTTCGATTCCCGCACCATCTCCCGACAGCCGTTAGAACGGCCGAGGTTGGGTTAGTTATGGACGAGCTACCAGCACACCTCGCTATGTGCACACGGTGTCCAAACAGCCGTCCATCGAAACGACGCCAGAGAATTCAACAGCGGCGATTAGAGAATTCCCTGATATTGCTCTTAGTTCTCCGCCCCCATTTTCCCTGATTTGCCTCCATTTACCTCTTCTCCCCACCCCGCAAAACCCAAGGAAACCCTTCGAATTGTAGTGGGTACTATAATTCATCAAGCTCGAAAATTATCGCGGATTCCGGGATAATTTATACGTAAACGGATACCAGTTCTGACGCTTAATCTACGAGGTTCCTGGGTTGACAATGATGGGATGTATAAGAGGGGCATTGAAGAGAATTTGTTGTGTCGGACATGAAGGTAACGGCTGGGAGGAAAATGGCTAGGCAAAGTTTGTACCTTTTCCCTTCCTCCTACTCTTCCTCTCCGGCCCCTAATCCCTATTCTTTAATCTAATCCTTTTTCCTTAATAAGAGCCTTACTATTCTCACATAATTCATTAAACACACTTCTACTTCATTCCAAATAAGTATATACTTCTACATATGTAACGTGCAAGCAGCCTTTCAGCGTGCGGCAGGGGGTGCATACTACCTTATTCTTCTTCTCTAATCGATTACTTTCCCGTGTCGTTCGTGGAAAAATGAATATTTGAAACTGCTATCTCCAGAATCTTTCTCCGATTTTTGCATCAGTAAACTGCCTATGTAACAGGAAGGATGCATAATATGGACTATATGTCTTAAGAACGTACCTTCTCTGAATTTATTATGTAAGTTACACCTTTGTTTGAATCGTCTGTCTTCCGGATATCCCTATCCTGCGTCCAGAAGCATTTGAGTAATGCTCACTGATTGATGGTAGCAATTTTAATAAAACGTATCGCTGTACCTTTTCTAATTCTCGATTGCAAAACTCTTCGGCAGAGTGCTATGCACAACATGAAAACACAAAGTGAGACCGCACCAGTGCAAAATAACATCGCTCACGGACTTTTTCATCACTCCTACTGACTTTTCTCTTGACAAATCCGAGTGTCTTAAGTGTTCGTCCCCACGGTTGTGGGTACCCCAGATTGTTATTTTTTTTGGGGTACTCCAAGCGATTTCATCAAATCTACTGAAATGAGTATCTTAGAAATGCTTTGCAATATGCTGCCCTGTATTACCTTCTAGGATATGGAAATATCATTTGAAACATCTCCGTTTTGGTAATTTTAGGGAAAGGGCGTTCCCGGGATGAACTATGACGACTTCAGTTCTGTAGTTAAAGCTAGGTAAATCTTCACAAAGGATACTTATCCCATACGTGAATGGAAGTTTGGTATCATCTCTATAGAATGGAGGATGAAAAGTTAGAGCAGAAGCAGAAAAGAAAACTCTTAATTACTATAAAATAAATGAAATGATTAGATATAGAATAATCGAAAAGTTGATTAACGGTGCAGCGTGTTGGACACGGGAATTATTATCGAGGAAGATGAAAAATTCGTAAGTGTGCAATGAGGAGTAAATATATACAAAATCACTGACGAGGATGTAATAATTCCAATAAAAATGTAATTTGATATTTGCCAATTGCCAATTTATAAAGTAATCAAGGTGCGTGATTCTGTATATAACAAGATCGTGCACCGTTCCGTGACATATTTAAATTATATTTTAGTGATGAAATTTCGATTTTTTTTGTCGCAAATAATTTTGTAATTTGTCAAATTTGTTTTACATTACCCCACGAACTTTCCGGCTATAGGGGTTAGGTATGTGGAAATAACTCGCGAATCCTATTCCATCTACGGCTTTCAAAATGTTTTATTTCATTCCGCTAATCAAAATATAATTTAAATTTTACAGTCACCGAACTCCATTTCATAGGCTTATGAACACTTGACCCATAACTAATAATTTTTTGTAATTCGTCAGTGATTTACGCTTGTAGCGGTCGCAGTTTTGTAAATTAAATTGACCCCAGGAAAAGCCTAAGGATTCGTAGATTGAAGGAATATATATAAAATATATCAGAAATCTTCCAGGAATATATTGCGCTCTCAAAAGTGAAATGTTAGAGAGTAAATGGGAATTGAACATAATGGAATATAGGGTGAGGTTAACTTACATGGTTGCTCGGCATATTTCCTCGTCAAAGTTTTTCTGACAAAAGAGGGAGGTTCCTGGATAGCTGAGGGGGTAAAGCATCCGCCATCGGTGAAGAGGGCTCGGGTTCGAGTCTTAGTGGTGGTCCATATGTGCGAATTGAGCCTAATTGCCGAGGCACCTTTAACAATATTGCTAATACTACTCAAAGAAGAACATACACTTAATGATAAGAGAAATTCACTAATAATTCACTGATCCATGCGAAAATAAGTCAGTAATAATCCATCAAACCCTTGCTGAAATAAGAATGGACTGTAACGTATTTCTTTATCGGGGAACAAAAATTGTAAATGATGAGTTTTCTACGGAGGTTATCAGAACATTCAAAATATAAATCAACCATAATCTCCCATAATACCACATCCTATGACAGTAGATGTTCTATCATAGAAGAATGGTTACGGAAGATCAAAAAATCTCTCATATTTTAGCGCGTATTGGGTACGGTGAAATTCAGCAGTCTTCATATCAACAGTAAATTACGGCGTGAATTTTTTATTCATAATCGTAAGAATATATAAAATCATAAATACCAAATCTCAGATATAGGGATATTATACCTCTCTCGTTTTTAGGGTATTTGTGCTAAATGTTGAGGAAACGGAATGATTTACGGAAAGATATAAATCCTCTTTAGTCGCTTATTAAGCATTCAAAGCAACGTGTGGTGCTCCTCGTTTATATTATTGATAAGGGTGTTGATGTTTTAGAGAGAGCTAGTAGGAAAGGGTTGCAGGGTGTAAAAGGGAATGGAAAATGGGGGAGAAAAAAGAAGAGTAGAGGAGGAAGAAAGAGAATGGGAGAGAAGGGAAGCCCATGTGGCCGCTATCAAAGGGGCATTTTCACTGTATAAAAATTATGCGCACTTTGTATGTCGGAACTTTCTCTCCACGCTGCAGAAATTAAAAACGGAGATGGGGAAGTAGCATCCTCTCCACGCTTTCGTTAATGTATTTTTTATCTTTATAGTACACCTGTTGACACCTTGGGGCTTTCTGGCGTTCGCTGATACGCGACTTTTCTATTCTAGTTAAGGCATTTGCTATCGAAACGAACCTTATGCATTTTTCTGCCACCACGTAAACTCTGTTTCTCCCGATATGTGTGAGTTTTTGATATTTCATATCTCTAGATTATGACTTATTGAACTCACGTTGTAAAATAGAATATTTGTTTCCCAGGGTAAAAAGAATTAAAATAACTAACACAGAACCATGTTTTACATTTTAATGGAAATCCATATCGCGAAGCCTTCACTAATTGGTTACAGGAATTGACTTCGATAGAATGAGTTGTGAAGATAAATAATCAGATTAATTTTCTGTATATTTTAGCGTAATTTGATAATGTAATGTATGTAGAGGAGTGCTTAGAGTTATTATAACGTGAAATGATATCGTAATGTTTTATTATAATGCATAAATTGCACTATTGTGTGTAGCTCAATGTTCATAAATACGTAATTCATAAACGTAGTGACGTTAGTAGTAGGTTATGATTGCAAATAATAGGACAACACTGACACCTAGCTTTCGTTATCTTTCAACGAATGTGTGTAATTATAATATCATGTTGTAACGTTGGCTTAGTTTTGACTTTCAAGAGCAGCTTAGATGCAGTTTTTCTAAATGAGTGCATTTCTTTCGCTCGTGAAAAAGCTAGAAAAAACTATATAAAATTATTCTCGAGAAAATAAGCGAAGAGTATTTTGTGTTCCTTCGTTATAACCGGAGAAGTAGATGAATGTGGTGATCACTTCCTAAATGCTAGCCATCTCTTACAATTACGAAATCCAATACGTGCTGTTTGTTAGAAGAAAGGAAAACCTTATGCCTAGCAACGTATCTTGGAAACTTTTGTGAATCCATGAACTTAATGAATTATAGCGTCACCTCAGAAATATAATTTTCTTTTCTATTGTACCAATGTATACTCCACAATTGGAGCGTAGGACAACAGGGCCATGTAAAAGCCGTTGTTACAATCGACGATGGGAAAGTCTTGGGTTATCAGCTGTCGGTATCAATTCAAACTTCTTTTCAAGAAAAATATGACGTCAAAATACTGTAGTTGAATGTTTTGAGAGATACTTGTGAGGGTAAAGATTGCGAAGGTATTTGAGGTAGAGTTTGATTCTGTAGTTCAATTTGAAGAGTATAATATTAATTTTTTAAACACTGTTTTACAAAAGTCGACTTTATATTGTAGAAATAGAGAAAATAGAGATATAAACCGTAAATTTACTATCTGAATCGCGATTGGCTGATTTTGTTATCTCATGAAAAGTTTTTAACAATATAGTCAGCCATAATATCTGAAATTGCTAATGTGATTACCCGTGGGACCAAGTGCTATTACTAAACCAAAGGAGTAGTTTGATTATATAAGGTAATGTTTTCCCTTGTTCTGTCTTAAGTTCGACTTTAGAGCCTTCCTTAAAATTGAATCTCATCGTAAATTAAGCTTTTCACTTACGATGTTTTGTAAAATTGAGGTGATCAAACTAAAATAAAGCCATCGTTTAAAAATCACCAGGACTACTAAGTAAGATCGAATCTTTTTGCCATTCCAATTAAAGAAGGGAAGATTAGCAGACCAAAAAAATAAGTATTTTTGACTTCGCCATGAAGATAGCATTTGGAGAAACAGTTTCACAATGAAGTCGTGTAAAAGGCAAATATTCATTTCATATTTGTTGTTTCTTCATACACGAAGATTTTCTTAAAAGATCGCAACAGTCTGACTGCCCAAGTGATAATTAAACTAAGAGCATATGTTTATGAGTTTTTTCTTATGACGTTTACGCTATTTTTGTCTATTGCAAATGCTCTGGAAATGGTTAGAAAGAGGGAACGCCTATAAATTGAAATTGGTTTGCTACGAGGAGAGATTTTGCGAGAGACATAAAAGAATACAATACATAAAATATGAGCATTAAATCAACCAATATATCGTGAAATTTATAGCGAAATTATTATAAGATAAATAAAATATAAACATAGAAAATGTTAAAATGTGAATTTTACGTTTGTGAAAATATTTAAATTTCTCTAGCTCTTTTTCTCTACTTTAGCAATTCTCGGAGGATATTTCAAATGATATTTTCGTCTTGACTCTCTCAGGACTTCCCGCTCCGAGGTAATTTGTTGCAAAATTCCGTCCACACTTTGCATACAGCTGTCTACCCTCGCTATACTAATGCCTCATTTAGACTCAATTCATGCGCACCCACGGACGCATGTTCGTGGGCGTATGTTAGTTCTCGTGTACTGAGCCGGTGGCATATCTTCTGCTTTCCCATCCTCTAAACCGATGAATATTAAAACATCGCAAAATTCGCTCGGATCGCGGAGACGTGTTGATCGGCGTTCTCGCTTCTCTTCGGCGACCAGCGTTACTTAGCGACGTCCACATCTTTTAGGCTGGCGTAGGGCAGGGTTTATATTCGAGGGAGGGAAACTCCGCTTAATTTCCATTTTGGGTCGAGAGGGGTACGCACCCCTTGATCCGATATAAAGCAATTGCTGCATGACGCCTATCTCAACATGAAGTCATTACCCCCATTGGAGGCTTAAAGGTTGGGTGTGGTCGCTTTAAGACCTTAGATGATTCCCAAATCTTCTGATTAGGAGTCTCATTCAATAGATGAATAGTTGTTAATGTCCAGTGGATCCGCACTGTCCACTGGATGTCATCGGAAGTTATAAGACAGTATAAATGTTTCAGAGTCCTTTTCAGTAGTTATTTATCGTTTAAATGCACATTTAAGATGTTGTTGGGTCAGCTTTGAACTTTGAGGCTATGTAACCGCGTTCGCAGGGGTAATCAACCGAGTGTCAAAAAAGTGCCTTATTTCTCGCAAGTTTGCCTATTGTTTAAATATTGTTGCACTGTGTGAAATTTGCACGAGAATTTCGGTCTCAGAGTTAGAGCGCGTACAACGCAGGGCGGCTCGTTTCGTTAAGAGAGACTAGTTTCGATAGCAGTGTATCAGAGATTGTCTAAGTCCTCGGCTGGGAATCTCATAAGGACAGAAGAACGGAGTACAGGCACAAGTTGTTCCATACATTTTTAAGAACTGATTTACATGACGAAGTACGCGACATCGTGATTCTCCTACTCAGCGAGAGCGAATTTCGAGACTAGACGTTAAAGAAATTTCGTGAGATTTAACCGGTAAGGGATAGCTATCACTGGTCTCTTTTTCATGATGGTATTAGAAATATCAATCAGGTAGCTAATTTGGGAGCTCGGTGTTTTCATATTCCCTGCCATGTGCCATATGGCGGCATATGGGGTACTAGCGCAAATGTAAAGTGACAGAGAACCTAACCCTTTCTTCCTGCGAGATTAGCATTGTTTTATGCGCCAATCAGAATTATAAATTTTCCTAAGTTAGGTTTAGGTTAGCTGAGCTTACTGGAGAATACCCCGCAACAACTAAGCAATAGTCTTAAGTTAGCCAAATAGAGTTTTTTCTACGAGATTAATAATTTAGGAATTTATTATCTCACAGAGTACCTCGGTTTCTATCAGTGATGAGGAAGAAGAATAAAAATCGTTCGACTTAAGCTTGATTTTGTTGTATATTTATCATTAACTTATTCAAAGATCGATTTTTTCTAGGAAATTTCCTTATCTACATCACAATCTCTCTGGTATCTTTCCTATCACCGCAATTCGAGTATTTAAAATTCGAGTTTGTTTTACGAATTTCATGGAACTAGATATTTCAAGAACAGTTGTATAATGCTCAAAAAGTTTCCAAAAACGTATGCCAAAAAGAACGTAAAATGACTACTTACGCAGGTGAAAAATCCTTTTCGTGTCAATAAAATATCACTCCTTCTCTATTCACTTGTTTTATAAACATTATACTAAGGTAATATTGAGTGGGTTTTGTAGTTACCGTAGTAGAAAACATTTGGGAGGTTGTACGCTGTCGAACTTGTTACAGCAACATAGAGGAATCCGCAACTTGCAGACGCAAAGTTTACCGATCAGCCTCTAAAGTTAGCAAATGAGTCTTACGACGTTGGCCGTGAGTTATATCCTGATTATACGATGATAAAATATTTCAGTAGTTGTATTTGCGTTGATTTCAAAAGTGAATAGGAATCAGGGCGTTATAGGATATGTCGTTTCTTCTTCGCGTGGCGTTGAAGGGAAGAAGTGTGCTTGTTTGGAGATTAAATCTTGTTGGTGGTACATCATTCATTATGAAAATCTCGAAGTCGCTAAATATAAGTCAACATTGCTGTTTCTCTTTCGTACTCACTTTCAGTATGTTAGTCCTCATTCCATGGGTAAATAGGGTAGCGGTAAGTTTTTTTCATACCAAATACTGGTTGGGTATTGGTTGCCTCTTCATTACTTCATGATGATCCTTCTCCACAAATGGTTCACTGTGAAAAATTTTGGCCTTTGGAGTTTCCAATTTTCTTCTACTACAGGAAAAAGGTTATGCACACTTACCATGTTCATTTCATTATCAATATTTAAATATTAGATTCGACTGTGACAATTTGTTCAACAAACAAACGAGGAAGATCGTTTTTCACCATTAATCGTTTTAGCTCATAGTCATAGGTAGTGCGAAATGTAGCTAGAGAATAATGTTAGTAAATAGTTTATTTCTTTGAAAAGAGAATTGTGTCAGAATTACCCGTAAAAAATTAACGGAATGAGTATATATGTGAGAAAACGAGCAGAACAGCGTAACGCGATTGGTCGAAAATGCTATGCAATATTGCTAAAAAAGCAAGAGTTACGAAAATGCTCTCAGAGGTAGCTTGGGACTCCTGGAAGAAAAGGAGATAAGATTCCATGCTGCAAATGCATGGTAAATGTAGAGAAGTTTAAATTTGTGAAAGACGAAATCGGTATTATGCGACTCCTACTACTTCGGTCGAACTGACAGTGAGAGTAAGATAAGAGAAATAGATTTATTGCGAGAGCAAGTCCATTTAGGAATTACTTCTTTTAGGAATTACCTCTTATTCAAGGTAAAGAAATAGCTCGAACTCTTGACGTTTACACCTTCTGCCACACGCTGAAATGCGGCTTACTGGGTATTAATACTTGTGTAGCTCAGGGAAATTTCGTAATTAATCCTTCATAAGACGATTAAGAATGTATGATTTAGCAAAGACATTTTTGGTTGAATCTGTTATTACTTTTCGGATATACCGGATATTTGGGAGATAACATGCCAAGAATTATAACTATCACAGGTTGTTGTAAATTAAACCAACCAGGTCCTCCTCATGTGCCAATTCTGCTTTGGTTTTTTCTCCTTTTTAATTATTTCGACACACGGGCAAAAAAATATTTCTTGCTTCCGTTAAACCGTAAGCAGTATTTCGTCAATCGGAACTCGCGCTAAGAGACAAACGGGAAGCTCCGCAAATGGGAGACCCCTGAAAATGGCTTTGTCTCTGAAATGATCATTGGTACTTCCCAGAAATCGGTAATCCGGAGCTCCCCGTTTGCCTCTTACTGCGAGTTCTGATTGCCGAAATTCGGCTTACGGAGTGATTTTGAACCTCAAATTAAAACCGTACTTCGAATCATTGTGAAAGAGCTACTGAAATACATCCTGAGTGCAGGCATTTTCCTTCAAGTCATATTTCTACGTTTTCATGCCCGGCGTTCAGCAAACGCTTGAAAAATAATTCATGGCTGGATGGTTAAACTTCCGAAAAGACTCAGATGGTGGGAAAGGACAAATATTTCAGCACTTATTTCGGACGGAACTCCCGAAAGAAACATTGCTAACGATCTCAGTTTTGAAAACGGAATTTTTCGAATAGCTCAGTTATCAACGTTCACTCTTAGGATATTCCGATTTTTCCATTAAAGCCAAGAATCTTTGAACGTACCTTCCTGGGCTTTTTTCTACGCACTTCTCTTAGACTTTCTTCCTATAAATTATTGGAGTATAAGTTACTAAAATATATTGTGGTACCTCGACTCCACACACGAATTCTTCGGATTTTGAACTTTTTCTTTCTCTATTTAGACCTCTAGATACGAACGTAATCTCGAGAAACGAACTAAAGAAACCGGGAAGACATAATGGAAAACTGAGAGTAAAGATACAAACTTTTCCAGTTGAGTTCTTCGAAGTGGAACAGTTTAAGTTAGTCTGGGCATCACCGTAAAGTCTAGATCAAAAAGGGGAGCAGTTTTATCAAATAAATATCGCTATATAAAGCACATGAGTAGACCTGAAGATTATACTTAGGCATTGAAACCCGGGTAATTTGTTGCATTACATTGTTATTCCTACAAATAGAAAAGTTTCACTCTTTGATTCATTATGAAATAGCACCGAGTGTTGACCAAAGTAATTTAGTTTGATGCATTTTTATTCTTCAAAATCTTACCAAACCTATCCGATAAAGGTTTGCGTGCGGAAGTAATTAGCTAAAACCATACTTTCATTAATACCATACCATTACGTTAAAATATTTAACGATACATTTTCATATTTTCTTGGTTATTTTCACACTTTTCACTCCCTCTCAATTAAAAAACGTTAAATTCTTAAAATAGAATCGTCCTATGAGATATGTAATTTGTTTGAGCCTAAAGTGATATTTCTGAGGAGAATCATTAAGGAATTCGTAACACTAATTGGACTTCTTAGGAACTAGTATATCTTAGCTTACAAGTATAGAAATAAAACTTAAAATAATGAGTGTCACTTTAGATACAATAATGGTCAACACTAATCTAAACTAATAATCGTCAACAATGATCGACTCACTGATGGCGATAAATCATCAAAATGAAAACGTATCACTCAACACCATCAAGAAATTTAGAAAAAGTTCTTCTATTTCATCTCCTATGCTGTCATCCTCCGGAACCATAACGACGGTCTTAGTTTATCTAATCTTTTGCGTTTAATTCGATTGTTGTACTTAATACCACATTGTGGTCTAGAATACAACATACCACATGCCTATTGTGGTAATAAGCACAACATATCAGATTTAATAGTACCTCATTAACACCATATTTTGGAATAAAATACAACTATTGCGTTTTGTTTGACCGATATAATTAGTGATAAATAGTGTAATTAAATAATTAATAAATTAGTGTAATTATATTACACTTTGTGGTATATAATGCAATGATCAAACTAAATACTCAACGATAATTAGAGGTTTAAAGAACATTTGGCCAAGTTTGAACATTCTCAGATTCAAAATTTAAGTGACGCCATTCATATGTAGGATACTTCGCATGGATTTGATGTTAGATTTTAAAATTGAACCATTTCCGGTTTTCTTTTCTATTTCTACATCGCCTGTTCCTTTCTTGCCATTCCTAATAGTGTTGTATTTCAAGATTGTCGCTACGGCCCCTGAGGGTGTCTGACTTTGTCTACATAGGAGACGAAATGCATAGAACCTTGATTAAACTCTTTTGATGGTGTTTGGAGTGATTCTTTTCTATTTCGAGGACAAATAATAATAACTTGAGCTGAAAATTCATTATTATCGATTTTAAACAGGATTGATTTTTGTTTTTATGTAGCTAAATCACATGGAAGTGTTTTCTATAGGCAATCTTGACACATAAGAATAACGTTTCCTAGTTTTTGCCAATGTCTTTTTAGCAGTCTTGCAACACTAGCGCTGGGCTGTGGCTGCTACAGTGATTTTCCAAACGAATTTCACGCTATATCGCTTTCATAATTCGTTCCTCGAAACTACCGACGAAGCCCCCTTAACCCAACCTACCCCCGCGCACTTTCATTATACCCTCTCCTCTCCATATATTTTTTGGAAGCGCGTTCTACAAAGCTTTGTAGAGACGTCATCACTCGGTCGGTCGATCCCGTTTCTTTCTGACGGACACAAAGGCCTATTTTTTTTTAAACGATTTAAGCCAATCATTTGGAATCGTCACCTACTTGTGTGTCGACGAAAACATTCGCCGCAGCTCTCAGTTTTTCGACCTTCTGTGTCAGTTCCACGGCAGCTCCAATCTCACCCCGAGCGCCAACCTCTTTTTATCTTTTTCAAGCCAGCTCAACCGCTGACATGAAATGTCTTCCCCTATCTCCCTTCCTCGTTTACATCGCAATCATCTGCAGCTGACTTCCCTCCTAGCTATTGCCTCACGCTTTGCATAAGCTGAAAAAATGGGAAAATCCATCCCTTTTTCTCTAATGATGGCCGCACGCGATCTCCCAGGGGTATTAATTATTATTTTCTCGTTCGACAGGATCAGTTTACTCTGTTTTTCGTTTATACACTGCTAGCAGGGAGAAGGAGTTAGATTTTTGAGGATTCTGGTCCGTAAAGGCCGTTAGAATTTTAGTTCCTTCTCCGTATTATCGTTGACTAGGATAAAATTCGTTAGAATAAACATGATACCTACCATTCTTATGCTGTTGGCGACCTCAATCCGTTATTTGGCCATAATAGAAAGGTCATTCATGTATGAAATTATATCAGAAATGATAGAATTTTGGAATGAAATATCACTTTTAAATTAATTTATTGTTCGATAGGATCAGTTTACTCTGTTTTTCCGCTGTATACTTCAAGCAGGGCGAAGGAGTTAGATTTTCGAGGATACTGGTCCATGAAGGTCGTTAGAAATTTGGTTCTTTCTCCTTATTATCGATCTTTCTACTATTTTACTGGAAAGTAGTCCAGAGAAAATTAAAACATTAAATCTTCCGATGGTTCCTCGCGCCTTTGACGTTAAATTATTTTTTCAATTTTTATGGAAGTTTTTCTGATGTAATTAAAGGATATAAATTCAACGTAGGTGCGTGTGTTTTTCGAGCCTCGGGTTGGGCCTACGGGTATTTAGTCTCAGATTACAGAGAAAGGCTTTATTAGAACCGGTGATGAAACTGGGGATGTCCTGGCACAAGGTTAGTTGTTTGGGTACTTTTTGTCTTTTTGTAATATTTTATTTTAATTGACAGCTTCATACTTTTACGGGGATACACTAATATTTACATTAAGTCCTGTAATATATCGAATTCAATTCCATTTTATATCAGAGCAATTACTCGGATAAGATTTGGTTTAAGAGTGACCCATCAATAGCTATCAAATCGACGCTAGACTATCTTAAAACCTCATGTATGTAAAATATTACGTTCATAGAATCAACTGCTTGGGCCATGACTTGTGGTAGGACTCCTCGAAGGATTAAACGAAAGTCAAAACTTTTACCAACCACAATATTCATTGAAAAGGACCATGGTCTTGACTCATAGAATCACTACCATCACCATCTAATGATGACTTAAAGTTTTTACTTTTTCTTATTCCTTTAAAAATGACGTTTTTAGTTGGAAGAATTCGTTAGATTAAACATGATGCCTACCATTGTTATGCTGTTGGCGACCTCAATCGGTTATGCGGCCATAATAGAAAGGCCATTTTTGTATGAAATTATGTCAGAAATGATAGAATTTAGGAATTAAATATCTCAGCACTTTCCGATTACGTTCGCTTGTACATTGTGAATCGAAACAAAATCGACTATTCACTAATGAATAAGTGTAATTTAGTGTAGTGTTTCGAGTTCCTAATGAAGAAAATCTCGGCGATTGACCGCAAAGTCAGTGAGTCACATTGTTAGTCGACTTGTGTCGAAAATTTTGATATGGAAACGGAGGCGTAGGTTTCCTTATTCGGCATTTGAAACGGCTTAAGAGGTCCCTATTTCATGCATTGAGTGAATCTATCATCCTTTGTAATGGGTGGAATATGCTACAAAGTGAAAGTCGTGCTCCAGAAAATCGAAACAAAGAGTCGTTTGTTTCGGTGGCAGACAGCGGACTTCTCATATTGTTCATGGTCTCATCCTTCGCCTTCGGGGCTTCGAAAAAAATTCCTTTCATTACCTCCCCTACGGATCAAACGTTTACCCCAAAATATTTAACCCTTCTTGGTCTAAAAAAGCTGCCTTTCGCTTCGTATACCCTCTGGAGGAATAAACTCCAGATCGAGCGTTCCCTCCTACTTTTTTGCGTGTACAAGCGATGGCCCATAGACCACCAGGCGGACAAGAAGGGATCCCCACTTTCTTTTTACAGCTGTCTACTTTTTTGCCTACCTAAACCATGACCTATCGTTGCCTTCTTTCCTCCCAACCCTTTTCCTCAAATTCTCGAAAGCTGCCACTCTACCGTCACTGCTGCCTTCCTTTCTCATCACTCTCAATTCGGCTAATTCGCTCCATTCCCTCGGATCCTCTTTCTCGGATTGCGTATTTTCCGTAACCATTACTATTAACGCGTAAGTTAATCTTCAATTTAAAACATTTATGTACTCTATTGATTAATAAAGGTGAAGTTACGAAGTGTTTTACTGGTATCAAAAATTTAATTTTCATACTGGAGATTAGTGAATCAAAATATTTTATCATTTACAAACAGTAAATTTTCTCATTTTTATCAACCCTTTTTTCAAGAGTGCTTTAGATTTGTGGGTTCTTTTTCTAAGCTTCTCTTAGGGTTATTAAATCCACAAGCTCTTCAATATATGCCCTTCTCTAACTCCATTGATATTAGTAGTTGTAGAAGACTCGGAGAAGTCGGTTTTTAGTCATACTGCAACATTATGTAGTAAAGAGTTGTAGATGGATAAAACAACAATCGTATTTAACTGTTATTTTTCATAGTATTTATTGAAATTAAAACGAGTTAATAGTAGCTTAAGTACATCTTCAACAAAAGAAATATTTTAATTAACTGTAGCGGTAATTGCGTTGAATTGTAATTGTATCTATCTATCCACGGTTTCTCCCCCTAATCACCGTCCCACTTCCCATAGTTTCCTGGTATGGAAAATTACTGGAATCCGTTTCCTGAATTGAAGTACGTATAAGTCATTTTTAAAATTTGCTGTATGCTTTTTATCATCGAAGACTTATTGCTGAGTGCCGCGTGTTAATGGATACGCAAGGTGTTTTTTCTTTCTTAATAAATATTAATGATGATTTTGACGCATCCCGACGATATTGCACATTATTCTATACGTTTTCCAGTAATTTGGATATCCACTCGTATATGATATGATCTTTACGATTGAAACATTATCGAATCCAAATTCAAAGCAATTAATTGCCCATTCATCATCAGATCGATATTGATGAAAATGCATTCGAACTTTATTACTTATACGCATTGATTATGAACACAATAAGTAATATAAGAAACGCGTAAAATTGTATTGTTTTCCCATATATTATTTGCTCGAAAGGGGTTAATTACAAGTATTACTATCGATTTATTTGGTATAAATGTACATATCAATCGCCATTTTCTTTTGGGATAAGCACGTTCTTTGCTTAGTTTATTCATAGAATCCCTACCAAATTTCCTATTCTAGTATAACTTTTTCACTTCAAACCTATACACATTATAAAAATTCCATCTTACTTGGCAGGACTCCGTAGAAAGACATACTAATGGAACAAAAAATCTTTGTAATGTCCACATGTTGTAGATGAAAAGTTATATTACAAAGTTTTTTTTTTATTCCTGTACTTAACACACAATTCAATTAAGGGGTTAAGTTAAGGCGTAGGCCTGGAAAACCCAAGGGTAAGCGAATGCCAAAATAGCCAAAGGAACCTTGACTCGAACCCCAATCTTCCTCTTGCCTGGCAGCTGCTCCAACCTGTCCATGGGGTGTCCACAAAATATGCCGTAAAGAGAGGGGGAGACTGTTCGGCGAGATAGCTCAATGGTTAGAGCTGCCATCCGGTAAGTGGTAGATCAGAGTTCAAATCCCGGTCTCTTTTTCATATTCGCTTACTGTTGGGAATTTCCTTATATACTTTAAGCTACACAAGCATCATTCTTCTTTATTGCATCCACGGTCTCTTTCTAAGTATTCCTTTCCCTAATCTGCCACTCTTATTATCTCTTACCGTATGTCCAAACCAACGTAAATCATGAAATCTAAATGATCAGGCGTTACTTTCTGGAAAGCCATGGTAGTTGAAGAAAGAAGAGGAAGTCTTTCTCTTCTTTCTTCAACAACGTAAATCAACCGATTCTTACTGTTTATGCAGGGTTTTGTCCAAATTCTGTCATTGCCAGTTATTACTGACACTCCTATTTCTGACGTAGTATACCTGCATGCATTTCCTTTCCTATTTATTGTATCTCCTTCCCAGCCAAAAGATTTTTCATCATTTTAATCCTCAAATGAAAATTTGTACTAGTGGGATCCCAGACTTAAAAGAATTCTGATGCTAGCAATTCCAACTTCCACCTCTTAGTTCATGAAATCTCCTTACGAAAACGCAAGATTTTATGCCTAAATTTATATTCCTTCGATAAATAATTTGGGAATTTTACGGCCAGAGATGGAGGTCTTTTTAATGAATTTTATTAGATATTTTTTATTTCAAGAATGTCGTGCTTGCTATTGATAATTTGAAAGAGCAAGTAATTGATGGATTTTCAAGAAAGGTTTTCCTTGTCAACCAACATCATGTGAGCAGTATAATCTCCTTTTGAAAACAGTAATATTTATGTAAATATGGTCTAAACATGTTAATTTATTATATTTTTGGAGTAGATTTCCATGCAATCGGAAACACATGTACAAGGATAATGATCAACAGGGACAGTTGCATTTAAAATGAATTCAAATGTATGCATCATGTTCCTCATTTTCAATGTTTATAAATTGGGCTTTGCTAAGTCCCCGTTTTCTTGTATTTGCTACGGGTAAATCATTGTCCAGAATACACCTTTCGGAACTCCAAAGATATGCTTACCACGAAGGACTTAATTGTTTTTAAGATAAATTAATCGATTGAGACTCTAGTTGTAATTTAATCTAAAATTGCTGTATGAACGTCCATAAGACTAACTTTGTCATGCAAAGAGTGCTGCATATATAGGCATACCACACGTCCCGAGTGTCACGGTTTGAAGGAATAACTCCAAGAAAGATTCTGACGTAAGATAGTGAGATTTCAATGAGAGAAATTATTTAAACGCATATGTTCATAAAGTTGTGTAGTTACACACATTTAGAGAACCACAAACGCATATAAAATTAAGTCAGACTAAAGCAGCGTCCCGATTTTAATCGCATCGAAACATCGTTAAAAGTCATGGTATATTGTCATATGAATATGGTAACCCTATCAATGGATTAATTTTAAATTACTTAACTACGAAGCTGACAGTAATGTATGTATTCTCCACTGTTACGTCCCGGAATTTTTCCATGTCGACTTAGTAAATAACTCACTTCATAAACCCGGCCTATAGAATAAGCCGCAATTAAAACTCCCTTTTGATAATAGTTTAGTGGTCTTTCTTTGCGTAAAGTACAAAAAGCTTTTTAAATTTTATCCGTTAACTTACTTCTATTTTAACTTGGAGCGTATTTTCACATTATATTATTTCTTTTCTCCCTCCCTTATATTAGTTTCGAGAATTAATTTTATTTTAATCAAAATAAGAGTTTCTTCCAGTTAACTAAACTGACGTTCTTATTTCGTTATACGCAAAGTGTCTCTTTTCAAGAAATGATAAATTGTCGTACAGTTTTTGTGTCAGTGAATGCGACAACGTGAAAGGCTAGAAAATATGACTTCGAGTTCAAATTTCATAGATTCAGCTAAGGAATGAGATACTCTAGCGATGATTAATATGTCCCTGGGCTAATTTCTCAGCTGCAACAGGTGAACTTATTGAGGAGAAAGAAGAGTTTCTATTAACGGAGCCGAGTAACTTCTTGGGCTTCAACCAAATTCCTTTCTTTGATTCCCTTCGAAAGTCAATAAAAGCTTAACAGAAGATTTTCTTTTGCTCAGTCGTTGTTTGCTAATTTTTATTTGCTTCCGAAGGAAGATTCTCCGAAACCATTTTCTAATCGTCTTCTTTGAAATGTTTATTCACATTCGTGTTAAGCGTCTCAGAAATTTCAAGCCTTTTGGCAAACAGGCAAAAATGTGCATAATTTTCTTACGGTATGTTTTGAAATCATGGATACTCTATGTTTCATATCGCGGTCAGTAGTTGGTCGTAATAGCAAGTTGATGAACTTCCTTATCATTTCACAACTAAAGGAATGTTTAGTACTTGTTTTAATTTTGATCGAAAGGCTATCTAAGTATTAATCATATGTATATTTATATATNATATTTATGAAAGTATATCTTGCGTCGAGCGTTACTACTTCAAAATTTATATTATCTTAGAAAGTAAATAGTTCATTGTCAGTTTTATTGTACTACATCGGAAGTTTAAGGTAAATAGCCGTGTAAATAAAACATTAATAGTACATTTTTGACGAATATTTATGTGTGAAGAATCATATTTTAGGAAAAATGAGCTCTTATTCATTTATTTCGCGGACTCGCGAACATGGAGGTCTTCTCTCTCGTCAAGTTAGTTGCCTCTTAAAATCATATCGTTTGATTTAGGAAGCGCGTACATCCCTAAAACTTCGTCTTCATAACGGATATTAGTAGAACCATCAACTTATAATAAATGTTATGCGAATTTAGATGTTAACTGCTTTATTTACCCTATGAAATTCCTTTTCACATAAATATATATGTGAAATATTTACGTTACATTTAAGAGTTTATAATTTTATAAAATAATACAACCTTTCGTGATAGTTGGTGTAGCCAGTAGGTCATTTACCAAGTTCTATCAACCAAAATCGCGTATATTTCTTTAACTGTGTTTGTAAAATAGCAAATGTAGACATATGCCCAACGGTTTTCCCCAAATTGAAAAATCATCACTGAACTTTTTTCTTTCACACCGCCGCTTATTGCTTTATTTGTTAAATGAACAGGTGCGTTATTTACCGATTGCAGTGTGCGACGGTTGACCTCTTGCATCAGGCAAAAGGCATGATTTGGGCTCTAGGGCATTGAAAAGTCTAGCAGGTTTTAATTAACCTACATATCAAGCTTCTGCATTTCCATCTTCAATTAGCACGTGCATTTCAGGATGCGGAAAGTATCCACTCCATATATGAGTATACGATAAAATCACAAAGCCGGTGGTTTCGCTATTTGTAACAAACGTTTTCAATTCATTCTACATAGAAAAATGTTTTAATTTCTATTTCCGTAAATGTCATCTATTTCTACATCAAATAGCACTCACATCTCTTTGCTTCCTCTTTCCACAGGGAAGGAATAGCTGTTTCATTTGAGGACATGTCAAAATGTTCAACTAACCCTTCCATTTCGTTCCCGCAGTTTTTGAATGGAACAGCACACGTGTCGCATGTTATCAAAAAACGCATTCCTTACATTTGAACTTTTGTTTCTCCTTTCGTCCCATGTTTTCGTCTAACAATGGCCAGCCAGATTGAATCCGTCACAACAATTTTTGTTTCATATCACATATTTCTACTAAAACATAGCCGCACTGACATGCACGTCTAAAATGTCTGCAGTTAACTTTCTGGCAATCCATGGCAATTATTTCAGGAATTTAAATTAGCGAAAAAATTACTAATATTCTATGCAACAATACTCAAAAGAAAAATATACATCTACTCCTACATAAATACTGTGCAAGCCTCGTTTCGGCGTGTGGCAGAGGGTGTAAACACCTAACGTTCGAGTTACCTCTTTAGCTTATTGTTATAGGGTATCGTTCGCGGAAAGAATTAGTCCCTCAAATTACTTGTCCTCTCCTCTATTTCTCTTATTTTACGCTCATTGTCGAATCGGCCGAAGTAGCAGGTTGATCGAATTATACCGATAACGTCTTTCGCAAGTGTACTTGCTCTGAATTTATCAAGCAATCAATCAAATATCAAGCAATCGCAGCCTAGCTTCTAATCCCTGGTCTTCTAAGGATTCCCAACCTGCGAATGAGAGCATTTGCGCAACGCTTGCTTTTCTATCATAGCATTTTTTAACAAATCGTATCACCTTGCCCTGCACTTTCTCGATTTTGCGAGTTTACGTTTTATCCGCTGGGTTCCATATGCTCACCGTACGTTACAGATGGGGCCTAACTAATAAGATCGCTCTCTAACCTTTTCATCGCATCTACTTACGAAGCACTCTATAAAACCGAGCGTTTTAGTTGTTTCACAGCAGCTTTTTCGTTTTGTGAATATTTTTGAATGTTTGTGCTCCAGTTTAAGTTTTATGTAAGAGTGATTCCGAGTTATTCGAGTTGACTACATTTATATTCATTCCGCTAATTTTGTAGGGATGGTTCTGACACGATTGTTACCTTTCGAAGAAACTGAGTATTATTTACTACAGAGTATTTATTTACAGTAAGATTTAGTTGCCATTTTCCGTACCATTTAATATATGGAAGGCGTTTATTATACCTTCCTATTGCTAATGCGAACATCGCTGAAATAGGTTAAGGGTAATTTTTGGAATCAGGCTGAATGCCTTCTGGCTCGGTTCTCCACATTAGCGCCTTAAGTCGCTCAAAAGTTCGAAAGATTGCCTTTTAACTCGTTCCTTTTCTAACAAAGATCGTTGCACAGCACTTGATCTTACTTGAGCTCTAAGTTAAGCAGTTCTGGAAATGTTCCAATGCGGCGCAGCTGCGCTAGACAACAGGTATTATGAGATAAAAGTAATTGGTCTTCTTTCTGTGAGTATCTCGCCTTTGCACGAGATGAGTGTAATCAATGATTATTCCTTCTGATTAATATAACAAATGGAGTATGGAAAGTATGCCCAAAGACTGAACGACAGGACTCATATGTCCAGTCCATAAAAAGGGCGACCAATTAGAGTGTAAAAATTATAGAGGAATTACCCTACTTAATACTGTATATAAGATTTTCTCAAACATATTATTTGAAAGATTAAGGCCATATAGAGAAGGAATGATTGGTGATTATCCAAGCGGGTTCCGTGCTGGTAAATCAACTATAGACCATATACATTCCATTCGACAACTGATGGAAGAACTATTGGATTTAATATCAAGACACATAACCTGTTCATTGATTTCAAAGCTGCATATGATAGTGTTAAAAGGGAGGAATTGTATAAGGCTCTGGAAGAGTTTGAAATCCCCAAAAAGCTCATAAAACTAATCCAGATGACAATGACAAACATGAGCTTTTGCGTAACAATACAGCAAGAATACTTTGAAGCCAAATATGGACTTTGGCAAGGAGACGCACTGGCGTGTCTACTCTTTAATATTGTCTTGGATAAAGCTGCCAGAGAGTCAGGAATAATTTCAAATGGCACAATATACTATAAATCAGTCCAAATATTTGCTTATGCAGATGATGTTGATATAGTTGGTCGTACAGAACAGGCAGTGAAAGAGGCCTTTTTATCCTTAGAACAAGCTAGTAAAAAAATGGGACTGATAATAAATCAAGAAAAGACAAAGTATATGGTTGTCTCGAGAGACCCCCCACAGTTGCCGTCTCCATATATAGAAATTGGTGAATATAAGTTTGAGCGAGTGGAGAAACTCATCTATTTTGGTTCTCTTCTAAACAACACGAACAATACGAGTGAAGAAATCCAGCGCAGAATTATATTGGCAAATAGATGTTACTATGGACTACACAAACAACTGAGGGCACAGACTATCAGTAGAAAAACAAAAATAACGTTATACAAAACTCTTATAAGACCAGTATTGATATATGGTTCAGAGACCTGGATGATGAACAAAAATGACGAAAGAATACTGGAGGAATTTAAGCGGAAAATACTTAGAATAATTTATGGGCCAATAAATGATCAAGGTCTGTGATGTAGACGATATAATTTTGAGCTGTATAGACTCTTTTCAGAGCCAGAAATAGTGAAAAATATAAAAAAATTATTTCTAGAATGGAATAAGCCGGACATGTAAAAGAATGGGGAATGACCAAATTCCTAAAAGGCTAACCATGGGAAAACCAGATGGCACCAGGAGCCGGTGACGACCTAAGAAAAGGTGGCTGGATAGTATGAACATCGATATGATGGGTTAGATGGAAGAGGAGACTTTTAGTCTCAATCTCGCCCGAATAAAGACGTATTATTATTATTATATGAATGCCATTGGAGTGAGAAATTGGAGAGACGTTGCAATAAGAAGAAAAATGGCGAAAAAGTCTTTAGAAGGCCAAGACCCACACTGGGTTGTATTGCCATAGAAGAAATGTAACAAATTTCTGGGTGTTAAATTTTGCAATATACGATCCACATGTCATAGATGCGACGGACATCTATAAACAGCCCACTTCCGTAATGAGATGCAATAAAGAATATTAGTTATACAAGAATGCAAGGAATAGAAATTTCGTAGATGTCACAATTTAAGACATTTTTTAACTTTAATTGCTAATCAAATGATTTTTATACTTCTGGTACGCCTATAACTTTTCTGGTCAAAAATATTCATCAAAAATAAATTTTGAAACTTAGAGACTACGGAGTAGTATTTATTGTGTATTTGGGAGCGTTCCTCAATGTTAAACTCTATTACCAAGTACAAAACGTTACGTTAGTGTATTACGACTATCTGGAGGACTTATTAAAGTAAGGAGTTCTAGTAAATTCCCACAACCTACCTATCTGATCAGCTACTCGAAAAGCGTTTAATTTATTTGGAAATTGATAAGCTGATATAGAACACTGATGGTTTTATTAGTATTAGTAATTACTCCATAAAACCTCAGTTTTACAGAAAAAAATATCACAGTTTTATTCTCTCAAAAATGCTCCAAATGAGAGCGAAATGAACATAAGGAGTGTTAAAGTGTTTTCTTAATAGTTTTTGGTGCGATTTTTATTATTTTTACTTGACAATTGTTTCTGTTTTGAAAATAACTGTCTTTTTCTAATCCATTTAATTATAAACGCATGTTTATCTGATGTTTTTTTGAAAATAGACCAATGCATATGTAGAATCGTAAAGAATAATGCCGTAATCCCAGTAAACTTAATATAAATTCCAGATACCTTTGTATATAAAGAATCAAGTATTATAAATTACTTTTTATGTGAACCCAGTTTACTATAAAATATTGACAAAAAATAATGATAATGCGGATTCTCATAAGGCGGAATTTATTAAAATTTTTCCAATTACTGTGCAATTTATTAATTAATCTATTTATTAACAGTCAGATTATCAAAACCGTATTTTTACAATACATTCTATTTTTTAAAGAGTATATAAAATATCTTTCTTAGCGTCCCATTGCTTTAAAATATTAAACGCTGTCAGGTCAGATCAGCCATTTTTGCCTCTGACTTCGGCGTCAATCATTCACTTTGATATATAAAAATCGAATCATTCACTGCTCATCATTCTGAACATTTTCCCATTTTTTCCTAATTTTTTTGGACATTTACGTAAGTCAGAAAGAGGAAACATCTCAAATTCGGAATAGAAGCAGGGTTAATCTAATATATCTTCGTTTAATGAATCTATTTCTACATCTGCATCTATACCCTACAAGCTGCCTTTCGGCGTGTGGCAGGGGAATTGGCGTGTGGGCGTGTTTCGCGTGTGGCAGGGGAAGATCTATTGAAGGCAGCTAATTGATGAATATTAAATCAATTTCCATATTAAATCTCCGTTTGAACTCATTAGAGATTTATTAATGCGTTCATATCACCACTGCCTTTATTGTGGTTAAAAAAATTTATTCAGGGTCATGATGGTAGGATATCTATATTCTTCCGTTCTGTTTGATATTGTGGGCATTATATTATCAATCTACGTTTTTATTCAGTATTAATACCCATAATTACGTATGTAGGATGTTTTGGCTATGGAATTTTGATTAATGCTTCGACATCGCATGAAGATTATGAATTACGATATGTCGAAGGCAATTGCTTGATAACATTCAGTGGTAAGATTTTGCGACGATAGTTCCATTAAGCCGTGAATGTGGCTTCGGAGATAATGTACACGAACAAGACAGTCAAATAACGGTAGTTGCTAGTTGCATATCGGATAAGAGTTTTCATATTGGCTCGCTTTGACTGATCAGAAATCTGGTCTCCATAGTTAGTCTGTGCTCTGTTGTTAGCAACGTGAGAAAGGAATAGGGATGGAGTAACAGTATGTTTTTATCGTATGAATTGAAATAAGCCATGAATACTCGTTATTCAGTCAAAATAAATTTATTACTCGGTAGCTTCTTGTAATAATTTGGCGTTTATTCTAAATGTTACTCTGAAGAAGAAGTATGATTGAATGCATGTCTTATGACTTTCAGATCTATTGCGTAATTTCCCGTTAAAATGTTGTTTAATTTGGCATTAGGATAAACTGCATAATGCATAGATGGGGAGGTGTGTTTCCAGAAGGTTGGGCTCATTTCCTCCGAAATAGAACGATTTTCCGTGTACGTGTTTGAGAAGACAATCAGGCGGTTTACAGATTCATGGCGAGCAACTCGACTAGAAAATTAAAGGGAGATAACAAAGGATAAACGTACGTTGAACCGATGCCTCTTTTATTTAGCGGAGTCAGCTCATAATCCTTTTAATGATGTTTGGTGTGCGTCGCCCTAAACTGCATCTCATGTTATTGAAATCAAGATTAGATGGAACTCTATTCTTGTCATAGGTAGTTATCGGGCGTCACTATGCTAATCTGTACTAAAACATTCCATTTTGTTACTCTTTTTCTCTTATCCATAATTTATTTTTCACACGAGATATTCGAACCCCTATGTTAGCTCTCTGACAAATTATGTCGTCTACCAATAACAAATATTATGGTTTTTAAAAGTTCGATATATCGTTGTACCTTCATGTAGTCCTACCGCGAAGTCACAAAGCAATTGATCTATTAAGAGTCTGTTTTCGATCGGTTTTGACCTTAAGTATGGCCATTTAAGGAAAGGCCATTTGCGTAGGAAACGGTTGGAAAATGTTATTGTGGGCGAGTGGAATAAAAGTAACCCGTTTAGGGATTGATAAAAGAATCTAAGTAACTTTACTTAGTTTGTAAACAAATATTTTTGAAGCTTTGGCAATGTTTTAATCGTTTACATAAATTATTATGAAATGTACATGGAGCGTTGTAACTCTTTCAGAAGTATTTTTTAGAAAATTTAGATGATTTAATGAAAGTGGAATAACATATTTAAAATTAAAGATGGCCTGTGGGATTTCATCTCGCACTTAGAGATGAAATGCTTGAATTAGATCTTATGGCAAAAAGTCGCAAGGAGCAATAAACCTGCAAAAGAATTTTATACCAAAGTTAGAGCCGACGTGATGTCACAATTCCCAATTCGTTCTATGCCCATCACTTTGGAAAGTAAATACTGTATACAATTAAAATTTGTTATTCTTTGTTAAGGACTTGCTTAACGGCGACCCTCTAAATCCAATGGCCTCTCGGCCGAACGCTGTTACAAAGTAAGAGCTTCTCTAGAACAGCAAAGGACCACATCCTATTTAGGGATAATAGAACTTTGGCTATCACCCAAAGTTTGCAAACTTCTTAAATTGGGCAGCATACATTTACATCTAAAATAATGAAAGTATTAGGCCCATTTTGAGCAATGATCGCTGCCTCTAAAATATTGAAAAATTACCGCCTATAATATGGCAAAGAAACCGTTTCACTTTGAACAAAGCCGTATTTCGCTTTTTATTGTAGGGAAATACTTAGTGATAAATTTGAAAAGGTATTACATTCTAATGAGCCTGCGTAGATTGGCTATCAATGGTTTCCGAAAAGGTCAGAATACCTTTGAAAGAAAAGATCTATTATTAGACAACTAGAGATTAATTTCAAGAAATGATTCATAGTTAATCTATTCGAAACGAAAAATTTACGTCAGAATAACTCGAACAAATTTGTTAGAATGAATTTATAAGTAGTCGAGTCAGTTTAATACATTGGAATCACTCTTACTAATAACTTAAACTGGAGCAAACATATTTAAAAAATCGATGATATTTCACTTTAGTCATGCCCCATCTGGAATACGGGGCGAGTATGTGAGATGTGGCGGATGAAATGTGTATCCAAAATCGATACGATTTCTTAAAAATACGCTACGATAAAAAAGTCAAACGTTACGAAAATTCTCTAAGACACAGGTTTGAAATCCTTGAAAGAAAGGAGAACAGAAGCCATGCAGCGATCGATTGATAAATTCAGTGAAAGTAAATTTGCGATTAACGTGATCGCCATTATGAGACTCACCAGCTACTTCGGCCGAACCGACAATAGCCATTAGATAGGAAAAACCGATGCCTAGACAAGTCGTTTTAAGAACTTTCGCTATAAGCTAAATATCAACTCGAGCGATCGGTATTGACACTTTCTCTGCAAACAGGACACTTTCTGCCACACGCCGAAAAGCGGCTTACAGGGTATTAATGTAGATACAGATTAGGTTTCTTTGAAATTCATTGAATCATGGAGTCAAGAGGAAACATATTTTTGCAAACTCACATAGAGTGAATGAATCACATATTAGTGACATGAAACCAAGCGAGGCTCTCGAATAACCAAGTGGGCAAGGCGTTTGACCTCAATGAAAGCGGTCCCGGGTTCGATTACCGGTAGGGGCCTGTGTGCGAAATGACCTCAGCTGTCGAAGCACTTTTAACAATACTACTACTACGAAATCGGACAATTAAGAAATATCTACTTCTTAACAAAGGATCTACGGATATTTATTTACTACATCGCAAATAAATTCAAGATATCATCCCTTATTTGCCTTATAGGGCATCTTAAATTAGTTGATCGCTTCATCTATGTCAAGAATAGTGTGCAGATATCGTTGGATAGTGATATTCATAGACGGTCTCATCTTTTACAACATCCCCTCCTGTTTTAATTAATTTTAATCTCGGAAGCTCTTCTGTTTGCGCCTGTATGTGCAGACTCTCACGTGTTTTGTACGTTATTGCACCAGCGGATGTGCATTCATGCTTATGAATTTGATTGGGCCCTTCCTTCCCTTTTTCGGTCACGATACTTCTAACGCTTTTATGTGCGTTCGTATCCTTGGTTTTCAAAAGGCGAACGTTTCGCGATCATACGCTCCGTCTTTTTTGCATTGGCTCGGGAACGCGCCTTCCTTCGTATTAATTTAGTAGATTGTGATTAAAAATACTATTTTCTGGTCGCCGCTCCCCTTTGTAACTCGGAGATAGAGTTTTTATTTGATTATAATTTTAGTGGAGAGTCGTAATGAAATCGTTGCGTGAGTGGAGTGTAAATTAGTGCCGTCGTGACGGCTTTAGGGGAGAATTATCAGCGTATGGGAGAGAGAGGAAGGAAGTGAGGGAGAGACAGAGAGGGAAAGCTTGAGTTGCAACCTTGGGGCCTTTCCCGCCATGCGACAAAGGGATGTTCCTCGAGGCGCGACTAGTAGAGGTACTGGAAACAACGTGATAGGGTAGGTTAAATGAGGTTCCGGAAAAAGCATGCGCAACTAGTTCGCTTCGAATAGTATAGATTAAAGAGTCTCTTGAGGCTGTCTCGTTATTTCCGACGAGAGGTCATTTTTACGTTTCGTTGCGTGACTTCATTTTCCCAATAAACTATGACAGGGATAGCGAGCATTTTGTAGCAAAAGTACCTTACTTGATAAATATCAAGGACTTGCCTACCAACTTGGTACCAAATCATAGAGTTAAATTCTTGCAGAGGCGTAGCCAAGGGGGTGGTTTTGGGGGTTCACCACCCCTATAACGAGAAGGTAATTAGATATTCAAATTCAATTTTAAAATAAGTCAGTTTCTATTTTCATTGTATTTTGGGAGGAAGTATTCCCACACCTGGACTGGGCAATGCAGTCCATGGCTCTAAAACCCCCATGGACAAATCCACGCTACACCTTTGGATGCTTATTTTATTTTTTATACTGTCAAATATGGGATTACGTTGTTGTAATTGAGGTAAATCATCGTTGATAATGAACAGAATCCACATTTATTTACACTCGAGCTTCATTTTTTATGCGAAGAAAACATATCAAGGATAGTTCCGTCAGAGCTCCGCGAGTAAGAAATATTCTATCTCAAGTTCGCCACCCCTTTACTAAAATATTAAAATAGTTTTCGGATACCTTCTTTGGCAGAGTAGATTATATCCATCCGCCCAGATTAACTCGTTAAGCAACGGTCTTTTCGCTTCAGAGAAGATATGCTGCTTTATTTTCCAATTTCATTTGAAGTTTTCTCCTTACTTCAATCAGGAACACCGGTTGCCAATATCAATGCAGAAAAAGGGTCAATTCGAGACGACAATGCACACTCTTCGTCATTTAATCTAGTTCGGAAAAATATTAATTCCTCTTACTTCCAATTTCCCTTTAGCGGTACGTCGCTCGGAACGTAAACTCGCTTGAAAATTTCCGTTGTTGAAAATGAAACCTACAAACAAATTACCCGTGCGCTCAAACTTCCTAATTGAGTGTCGCAGTAAAGCTATCTCGTTAAAACGATGTAAACAAGAGTGTAGTTCGAATTTCAATTCGTTCATAGTTTATCCGGGTGGTTAAACTCACCTTTCACCAACGTCCGCCAGCGGAATTATTCTCTGACCTGTCCTTTGACGTAAATGGAATTTCGTACAACATTCATACCATCGTCCTTTTCGATAGATTGTTTCGTGGACAATGAAACTATATGCATTCCTGCCGATAAATTAGTTCCGATGAGATACGAGATACCTCGCGTGGAACGCGGTTATAAATCTGGAACATTTCTCTGCTTAAGCGTGGAGGATTAGAAGGGTTTTAGGTGGAAGAAATCTATTTTTTTAAAGCAGGAAAAGCGCGTCTGAACAGAGATACACCAAGGCGCTCCTTTATAATTGGGTCACTGGGGAGAGGTACAGCGCTTCTGTCTACCCCTCCGTGAGACATGCATTTTGCGGCTTGGTTTGCTCAGGATGATCCACATAATCCCAAAAGCGACGCGAAGTCATGGAGTAATGGTGACGGGGTCAGATACGGCTGTTATTCTCCACATTCGAAGCATCCCTGGAGAGAGGTGGGATGAAAGGTAGTTAGGATATAGGGGAGAAGGGAAATGAATGGGAGGTGGCGATGAAAAGAATAACGGAGAAATAGAATGTTGGCGGCGAGATTCTCTGCCACCTTTTTGGTCTCGGTTTGAATTTTTAAGTAGAGAAAGATTTCTTAGATTTATTTAAATAGTTAAAAGTATGCTTTGAATTAAATTCAGATTTCGATTAATCGGCTTCAGTTTTGTTTAATATAGTTATCAAATCTGAGGGACAACTTTCGTAAAAAAGGATACGTTACTTTCTTCTAATGTGTAGAGCTAAATCCCAATATTTAGAAGTAAATCATCTAGCTGGAATTATTAAGTTCGCAGCAGTCAGTTTATTGATTGTTTACACTTTTTCTCAATATCTTTGGAGCCAACACAGATGTAACGCTTTGTTAAAATCCTTTGCAGGGATATTTTGAATTTTTTAAGGATTTAGACAAAATTTTCACGGAGAAGTAATTTTCAATCGAACACATTTTTCATTGTAATGGCTTAATTATTATTGTCTTTGATCATATTCATATACCATTAGAGTCACTTTTTCATTCTCAAACCTTCCTTAAAGAAAATTGAAAATGTTAATTGAAACAAAGTTATTTTTAGTGCTAATAAGAATGTAAAACATACCTTGCTTGAAATGCAAGTTGACCACTTATTTCATTGATCTAATACTGTAGCAATTGGTAAAATTTATACGCGTAGATATACGGAGAAAGTTGATTGAACTGGAATGGGAACAGCTTCCCCACGGCTAATTACTCCTACTTCAGACGACGTAACTACTCGATAAGGGAGTCAGGGTGCCCATTACTACGGGATAACTTGCACTTCTGAATCAAGATTTTAGATGGACGTTGGAACGGCGAGATGGCGGATAAGAGGTGAGGCCAATTTGTGGGAGTAATGATGATCAAAAGAGGTTGGGATTAAATGGTCGTTATGGGTGGGAATCCGATTAACGAAAAAGGAATCCATGGGAATGGTAATAGTTAGGTTGGGTTCAAGGAAACTTATGGAACGGTTAGTTTGGAGTTCGCATATGAAATACATGGAGGGATCAACTGATGTTAGGAAGGTGAGTATTCATGGGAATTGCTTCTGTATATGGAGCGTTTACACCAGTCATCCATAACAGAACAGTTCTTTTGATGCAACAGCAATGGATGAGGTTTTTCCGAGGTTTTTTATAAAAAAATATACTTTTGATCCGAAACGGAAGCATACATACCACGGAAAATATCCGTTTTTCTCCAAAATGGACAAGTTTAAATATTTGCTGATTATGAATGATAGTAATGCTCCTTTAATGTTTGTATATATATGTAAATATATCATGAAGTACCCTCTCAAAGAAGCTAAGTAATAGCTTCGTCTCTTTACGAAAGTACAGTACTATATTGGCGTAAATGTTTCCCTTTGGATACATCGATGAACCTTGCCACACATTTCCCTTATTATTAAAGCCATGTGCTTTTCTTAGTATTCCACTAACCATATCCATATTATGTCACTAACGATATTTCATTATGACATATGCTTACCTACTTTCGTAGGTCTTCCTGCTACTTTAGGAACAATCACAATCTTATCATATAAAAAAATTACTCGTGCAATAATAACAAATATAAGACACACTCATGGCATGTACACGTTTTATGTACATATGTACAAAGTAAGTGGAAACAACCTTGTATCCTAACGTTTCCTTTCGCCATAACTATCGTACTATTGGAAAACAAGGAATTTCCTAAGCTCTCAGTGAGGCTAAAATACTCCTTATTTTTCTTTCTTTTTCAATAACCATAACAGTTTTTTTTGGCACTCTTCAAGGACACTGAACATAAAATTCAAAATTTCGTTACCTCATCGTAGGTACGTTCGCGTACAATGGCATTGTATTTTTGCCAAAGAGGCCCCGCTAGGATTTTAGTCACGTGCATTTTCCGTAAAGTTTCCATTTTTGGAGATAATGCGGATAGAAATTAAGTTCACAAGTCAGGCGTCCAAAGCTTAAGCTCCTAAACGGCCTCGTCCAAAATAGCATTTCCCCGTACTGCTCCGCAGTAAAAGGCGACCATTTCCATAAAGGTAAAAGTAGCGTTTCTGCAAGTTATAGAAGTGAGGAAAAGTTATTAGCGGTGCGGCGGCGTGGGATGACCATTGGTGGTGGCGATGGGAAGGAAGAAAGGAAGACAGAGGAGAGGGCTTTTGAAAGATTAGGGTGTTGGAGGGGAGGCAGGGATTGAGCAAAGCGAGGATGAGCAAGAGGAAAATGTAGATCTCACTTAAGCCTGGCTCCGCCTTGATTAACGGTTCCCGCCGTACGACGCGGCTATGGTGTCTGACAATCCGCGCACATTTGGGGTCAGGAAGTCGAGCCACAACAAAAATGAGTTTCAAATGGACATATAGCACTCGGTGGCGTTTTGTTTTAGGGTCGAGATGAGAGTCGGTTATTGGGTGAGTAGAGTGTTACTGGGTTGACCCTTGAACTTACGGCTTTCGCTCATAGCAAAACGGTCCCCGCGGTAGCGTGGAAGGCGACGTGAATAATTTTGCTCTCGGTCGGAGCCAACTTCCTTCATTTTTTTTTTGGCGGAACGAAATCGTCTCCGTTTTACTTTTTGGATCCGTTTCTCTTCAGCTCTTTCCAATGGGAGTCAAAGCAGATTTATGGCGATGGTTAGCGGTAATTGATCGACCGATACATTTTCCTCCCCTCGTTAACAGCTCCCATTTCCACACCCCTCGTCGTAAAACGCGTCAGAATGCTTTCTTTATTAACATTTTGATGAAAAAATCCCTTTGAAAGTATTTTTCGTAATTAAGAGTACATTCTATTATATTGGGTTTGGTGGTTTGGGAGCATATTAGAAAAGTGGCAAGGTCTCACATGCTACGAAGCGGGGATGCCTACGCTGAAGACTGGCATATTACCCTTTTCTAAAACATATGTTTTTCTGTGAGTTTAATCAGCCTCTGTTAATGAAAATGCATATACAAGAATAAGCTAATCAAGGAAAGAGGATTGCTGCAGCGAAATTTGTGATAGCATTGTATATTGCCGTGACCTTTATGGCACCTAAGCGATACATATGAAAGTCTTCAAGCTCTTCTAACTTTTACTGTGCAGTTCTTCATAGAACCTACAAAACGAATTTGAAGTCGGCCTTCTCCTTGCTTCTACAAGTAATCATTTTGTATCCAAGTCTCATCTTTCACATCAAGTGAAAATAAATTTCAAAATAATTTATTGCGTCAAGAGCACACAATAAAGAACGAAATGTTTGTACAAATACACAGAAAATACGGACGACCGGTTCCAGCGTACTACACCATTACCAGATAACCTATGGCGTATCAGAATGGAAAATAAAGAAATAAAATGGAAAATAGTATTCTTTGCAGTGTTAGCGATTATATTCGTTCTTATACGTACAATCTGATGTTAGAATAATTAAATGTGTATGACAGAGATTTTAGTGCGGCGTCCTGTATTTAGAACTTCCAATGGCAAAGGTACGGAATGAATAGAAATGTGAGGAGACAACATTTCGCCTGATGCCTTTTGATTGAATTATCCTGAAAACATGTGGATGGTTAGCAACATGCGATTTGTGATTCCAATGTTATCTTAAATTTACCCTGTAGCCGGGAACTTTAATAATGCTGTCATAAAAATACCTACTTTTATACGAGAAGTTAAAGATAAAAATTTCAGAATAACGCATGAACGCTTATCTTGTACTTTGAAAGGTTCAACGATAAATAATCTCCCGTGGTCTGGTGAATTTAACCGCAACCTGAATAGTGTCCCAGGATAAAATGGTATGGTTTTGGAATTAAGGACTTACATTCTGTTTTGAAGCCATTGCTCGATATGAAACCGCTTTCTGGAGCAATTGGGCGCTGTCGTATATTTCCATGACTTATTCATCGGAAGGTTGGAAGTTGTAACGAATCTTATTAACGATTAAAATTGCCACATGTTTGTGGTTGCTATATTTCACTACTCAACAAAGATATTCAGTGTAACCAGTGAACATTTTCTCCTAAAAGTTTTACAAAATTTTCAACACCCTAACAAACCCTAACAAATTACGCTGCAGTAAAGAGGAAAGTACTTAAGTCAGTCGTCAAAAACCTTTACAATCACTGTGCCAAAAGTATTCTATGGTTGTACCGTATACTGTCCCAAATTCTGAATGTCTGGAGTGGCACATTAAATATCTGTGGGAATATAATTGTACAGTATATTTCATATCATAACTGGAACTTGCAGTAGCTATGTGAAAGATTTTTTTCTAAATATAATGCTTTCCTCTAAAATAGTTTCGTGACATACTCAGAGACGCATAATTTTGGATAAGATTCAGCTTATGTGTTAGTTTGTCGTGATGGTAATTGGGTTGAGAATTGGCTTAAGGAGACGTTGCGGAAACAAATAAATTTGCGTACAAAACACTTTTTTACGAAAAGGGTAGTGTTGTAGGGTAGTTTGGGGTATACACGGTATATTTCATAGCTTAACTGGAACTCGCAGTATGTTTACGAAAAGGGTAGTTTGGGGTATACAACATAAGATATGGTATCCATATGACATAAAATAGATTGAAATAACATCAGACCTTTAACTTGGTTACCGTAGATTGGTTGTATTCTTAATTCTGTAAATATTTGGTTCACAGCGTGTCAATGCAGAGCGCAGAGTACTTGACTGCATCCAATCTGCGTTCGAAATTAAAATAAACAACTCCATTGCAAATGCTACCTATTGAATCTGAGATAAAGGGGAGAAGGTGCTGATTCCTAGTCTATAACGAACGGCAATGATTAGTAAACAATGCCTTGCGTCGAGGTATGGCCTTCAGTTAATGGAAAGGCTGATCATTATTTTGAGAAATTTTATGCATGCTGCTTTCTAAACACGTCATTAACATTCCAGAAAGAGTATTAGTTTTTGGGCTAAAACAACCCCTCTAACAATGTCCCGACCACGACACACGATAATCGAATAGAGAGCTACGCGTAAACAGTATCAGTGTTGCCAAATTTATTTCTCCTTGGCGGAGAGGGAACGAGTGCTGCGCTGAACAAACACGAAGGATAATGTATTGATCATTTAATTAACCAATACATGGAATCTCGTGTATAGAGTGGACAAATATGGACTGCTTTGTCCTCTACTAATACGTAAATTTAAATCACCATGTTTGTGGACCGCCATTTGAATAAAGATAAGATAGCTAAAATCGGAACTGTTTTTTTAAATCGGCGATATGCCAAAGTCGTTGCGTATTCACGAAACAAATTCGGGGAAATGAAACAGATTGACAAAATATAGAGTACGGAACAGATGTTTTTGGACCAGTCAATTTCCACTAAATAAATTTCAAACCATCAAATCATTTATACAAAGTCGTAATCACCTTTTGTGTTTATGTTACATCGATGAGCAACTCTGATTTCGATATGTTATCCTGTTCGCGATTTTCAAGCTTAAATATAACTAATATAACTAATAACTCATTGGGGAGATTTTCCACTTTACTCTCCAGGCTCTTGAAAAATGTCACTCAAGTCTTAATCAAGACAAGATCTTAATTTCTGCAGTAAGGAATTTTGCCATACAAGTTTTGTTCATTCACGAAATCCAGTGTTACAGGTCTTATAACGTCCTCATTAACATACCCCTTCGCCTTCCATTTTCGATGAATTTTGATATCATTCTCATCTGAAAAGAAATTTTGCTTGCTCTTTCATTCTTCCAATGTTTATTTTGGGTATTAATGGATACACAAATTTGGCTTCCACTTCCTAGCTGTTCATTATTTAATCACATAACAAATATTGAGTTCTTACCCATGTTAATTCTTTTCTAATTAAATACTTCTGTAACACATAGACACTTGAAGAAAATTTTCATACTCTTTCATCGTTTTATACTCTTGAATACCCCTAATTACTAGGGTTTTTATTTTGAAAGAAACAGTTTCATATGATTAATTTTCCCATTTTTTAGTAATTTTTATCTAAACGGGGATAAACAAAAACGTGACAGTATAAGAGCTGAAAATTTTAGCATTACTTCGGAGAATCATTCTCGTCGCAAAATTATCAGCGTCTCCGTTCTTTTCCTTTTTAGTGTAATATTTACTTCCGTTAGCTTTGACTCTAATCGATATAATCAGAAAATAATATTTCCTGAAATATTAAGCTTCTTATTTTTTTAGCTTATTAGATGCATATATAAGCAACCAACGTTGTGATAAAAACATTCATTGCAATTAAAATACATTTTTGGGTATATTGCATAACATGCAGAAAGATTGGATTGTCTAGCGGTTAGCGAAGTTTTATGAAACCAATTTGTAAAAAAAATTCAAGTGCAGTTCACTGATTTCCGCATGCTTATGCTAGTAACAGAGGGTATATAGACTTCGATCTTCCCTCGTGTAAATTACTGAAATTCAATGAAGAATCACGTATGAATAATCCAAAAAAGCTTTTTGACGTGATGTTGGGAAATCGTTCGTTCTATGCCAAGCTTAGCAGCCTCCGCATATTTTCTCAGATTCTCAAATGGTCATCGTATGAATATATGAGTTAATACATTAATGTTGATTTTTAGGAAGATAACAAAGTTTCTAAAACATTCGAATGTATGTTAGTATATGGAAGCATCTAGAGTGACATCAATTTAAATTCTAGCGTAAAATATATTATTTTAAGCGGGACAGAGAGGAATGAAAAATGACAGCCGAGGCTGTGTGTGACATCGAAAGACATTTGACTTAGTGCAGATGTTCCGCCTTATTTTGGCCAAGAATTTCCGCCCTGCGACATGAGATAAGTTAGGCGAGCCGTCGCTTGCGAGCACCACGGATGTGACGTGAACGCATTCCCCTTCTAAAGGCAATCGCTTACTCGTTATCTCTTCCATCTTGTCCTCTCATCCCATGTTTATTAAAACGCCCTGTGTCATTATCCAGAAGAAAAATGGATTATCGTAGGGCCTGAAGGACTCGCTTCCACCGTTGGGTAGAAGCCCATCATTCGGTGTTATGTTGCGCTCCAACCCAATTTCCCCACTCTCTACCTCATTCATTCTACTCACCCACACCGCAACCCATCATTTACCGAATTCCTCTGCCCAAACTGCTCCATTCCCCGTAAACCCCCCCTCTCGGGGGACCCAACTCTTATTCCTACGCCGGAGGAAAATCCGCGCGTTCGGGATAACCTCTTAAAAGTTAGTCTGAGTGGGTCCACATGAATATCCAACTAAATCCGTTGGAAGAGAGGGAACTCTCTTTAGATGTAGCCAAGTGGATTTTGTAGGAAGGTTATTTTCCTCCACCCTCCGTTTCCCACTCTCCATTTGCCCATACACAGAGAGAAAAACCTATTCTTTCCCTATTGCTTGTTGACTTACTCTCACGGGTGATGTTGTGAGGGGATTCTTTTTATACGAAGCTCTCAAAAATTTCCCTTGGAAGATCATATACCCAGGGGCGGGCGATTAAATTACCTTCGCTGGCATTAAGTTAAGAACGTGGGACCTTCACAGAGGAGAGGAAATGAGCATGCGATGCGGATTTACGAGCTTTCATAAGATTTTCCTTTCTTCTGGATTAAGTTTTCCTATAAATATGTGCATGAGTAGGGGCGTATAAATTACCTCTAGTTGATGAAGCTAAGAATTTAGCTGTGACAGTATTCTCCTGAAAGTTGTAAATTATTACGGACGCTGAGAGAATGGAACCCTGGAATGTTCATGGTTTGCCTCTGATGTGACTTACTCGGGTCTACGGGAATTCCACCTATATATCTTGTGGTGATTAATTTTTAATTTTATTTAAACCTCGCCATAATTTAAAAAAAATTGCTAGTTTGGATCTTCATTTTTCGTTTTCTGCAGAGACGTAGAAAGCCCGAAGGTATCGTTATTATTAGCATTATTCAAATCCTACTTAGATACTTGTCCTTCACTTAATCTCATTGTAAAGCCGAAGGAAATGCAAAATCTCTTTCATTTCTATAAGAGCTAAACATTTACTAGGTTAGTAGCACATTAGCGGAGTTGAAATAGTCATATCATCATGAGGAATCATCAAAAAGCTTACACTATAGCCTACCCAGCAAATCATCGTTTAAACCTTACGTAGAAGGATTCGAATCATGCAAAAATTTAATTAGATGTAGTAGTATTGTTAAAAGTGCTTTGGCAGCTAAGGTTATTTCGCATGTGAGCCCCCACCCGGAAATCGAACCCGGGACCGCTTTTGCCAAAGTCGAACGCCCACTTGGCTGTCCGGAAGCCCTAATGAGATGTAATCACAAATTTGAATATTTCCAGTGTATAGTCAGAAATAGGACTTAAATGATACGGCGCAGATCGGGGCAGTAAAAACGGCGAATTTTATAGATAGGGTGTAGTAATATCTATCCTCTTTTCATTTATTTCTCTACGAAAAATATATAATCCATCTCCATGAAAAGGGGCGAAGGGAGCCGATAAGAAATGTCACTTCAATCGGAATGCATGAAATTCCTAGGATATGATCAAAAGTAAATCAAATTGCCATTGAAAGCCTGGACACATAGAGAGGTTTGGAAGAGAAGTGAGGAATGGAGCTTCTATTTGAACATGGTCGACACGCAGCCGAGTGCTATAAATGTGACAGGAGGAAGGATTGTGGGAGAAGGCGGAATAAGGCCGAGAAAACAAAGAGTTGGTGGCTATGGAGGGAAATAAAATGGAGGATTTTCATAGGATTGTAAAGTTTTTCCGAAGAATGGAGAAAAAAAAGTTGGAGGAAACGATCGAGGAAGCTGATACCCTTTTTCATCGAGGCCAACCATTTGATTGAATGTGGTTCTTCAAGATAACGGAGCTCAGCCCTTTCGCGTTCTTTATCAACATTTTAGAGGCCTTTTTGTCTCCGGGTGTATAATTTTAAACTAAGTTTTCTGAGTCACTTCAGTTTCCTAAACGATTTCTTTGGTTAACCTCTTATCCATCAAAGACATTTGTATTGAAGTCCAATGATAGATTCCAGCATTAATGTCCGCAGTCTTGCATTGGGCATCACGACTACATCTACATTAGTACCCTGCAAGCCGCCTTTCGGCGTGTGGCAGGGGGTGCAAGCACCATGAATTTACTGAATTTACTTCGCTAATCTATTACTTTCGCGTATCGTTCGCGGAAAAAATGAATTCTTGTATCGATTCGTTTTAGCATCTATTTCTCTGAT
>KZ308511.1:372469-399116 GCA_000376725.2 Ladona fulva
ATTATTAAAATCCGCTTAAGGTGAATTTTAGGGGGCTGAGTGTAAACTGCGTTTTAAGCGAGAGTTTTAACTCGAGACTGACTCAGTCTCAAGTGGGGCTGTTTTAAACGGATTTTACTGTATATATTTAATAAAAACACCTCTATTTGTATTTTTTGCAAACTTAATTATGCGTTAGCACAAGTGTTCCTTATAATCAAGAAATAATGACTACAACTATAAGATCTTTCTTAATGTTTTAGATTAACTTTAATTAGCATTACATTAGCAGGCACTGAGAGTTATTTCTACCTCGTTATCGATAAAGTTGTGGATATCTCGCAAAGTTAGTGGTTAAATTCCATGTGCACTGCTTAATATGGAGTTAATGTTGTACGAATCACGGCCAAGTTTGGTCTTCAAAGGATATTCATTTACTATGTTTGGGCAATTTCATTAACAGTTTGGCGCAGTTTTAAAGTCTTCCGACAAAGTTTCATTCGAATCGGTTTATTTATTTACGATTAGATTGATTCTAAATTAACTCTTGAATCGGATATTGGAGCCTTTCGACCGACAAATGGGTGCAGCTACCCATGAATTTACTGCCACAGTGGCATAAAATTTCAACTTTTCTATCCAAAACTGCTTTCCCTACCGTTTCATTACCCATTGGAAAAGCTCTTTCAAACAGCGGAGCAATTTTCGATGAATTATTGGATGAAAGATGAGTAGGCAATCCCTTTGACTTGTTGAAAAGAACCTCTTAAAACTTCATTTTCTCTAACCGCTGTATCCTATATTCGGAGCGTTTATGTTTCTAACCCTTTGATCTCAAAGCGTCCCCCTGTCGAGATTTTGCTTTTCATGCAATTAAAAAAAGCACTATGATCCCTCAGATCCACGACCGTCCTTCCGCTAATTCGAATGCATAAGACAGCTTATCCCCACCGACCTACACCATAATTTCGTAATAGATTCCTTTCGCAAACACAACTTATTTTTTGTAACTATGAATGAAACACAAAAGTGTAGGCATGAAAATGATAAATAAAAAACAGTGTGCGTGTATTCAGTAAGGTTTTATCAGGTGAAAATTCTCAAAAATATTCAATTTTTAAATTTTATTATACCTTTCCTAGTTTTAACGATACGAGTGAATTATTTAAGGAAGTGGAAATTTTTGAGTATGCACATATCTCATATCTATCACAATCGATATACGTGGGAAGTTTAGGAGCAAACACAGATTCGAGCTGAAATATTTTAATATTTTAATTTGAGTAGTACTGATTATCTTATCCCCACCGATCTAAACCATAATTTCGTTATAAACTCCTTTCGAAAACAATGTATTTTTGTAAGTATGCATAGAATACATAAGTGTACATATTGAATAGAGAATTGTAAATTAGAAATAGCTTGCGTGTATTCAGAATTGTTTTGTCAGTTGTTAGATATCCAAGTTTGTTAGATATCCAGTTGGATAGAAAATTTTTCATGTTGAAATTTTGTTTTACTTTTCCAAGTTTTAAATAACACGAGTGAGTGATTTAGGGAAGAGGCAAGTTTTAAGCGGATATTTGATACCTAACACAATCAATATACGTGGGCAGATTAGGAGCAAAAGCAGATTTGAGATGAAATATTTTAAGTATTATATGAAGGCACAGGAAAACGGGCAAGGGTGACTTTGCGCAAGCTGGTGCGCACCCAGGAAAAATCCCAAGGAAGGACTTTGTGGGCAAGGACGTTGCCCGCAAAGTCTCCCGAATGGCTTGGAGAAATGTTCTGCTGGGATAGCTCAACGGACAGAGCACCCGACCGGCATTTGGGAGACCCGGGTTCGATTTCCGGTCCCGTCATACTTTCTTCAAGTCCATTCTTTCTTGGGATTATTATATGAAGGATTTTTCAAATTATCTAAACTACTGTACATATATGCATATGCACTACCGGGTAGCTATGTGGGAAGCGCTGTCGTCTTCGATGTAAGTGGAAATTGGTTCGATTATTGTTCAGTATAATGGGGTTTTGCCAAGAATTTACCTTTTGGGGTTGAACTATAACTAACTGAAAACATAACTTTGGCTCCAATTTAATATTTCATGCGAAGTTAAAAGGGGGATCGAGTACCAGAAATGACATATTTTCTAAATTTTCTAAAAGAGTGAGTGTATTTGTTTGTGATCACCACTTTTTTCTCTACCACCTTCAGTTGTGGAGATTTTTTCCCACAAACAAATTCTTTTTTTTGTATTTTTTGTGAATTTTAAATTTTTTGTGAATCTTTCTTATAAATAGTAAATATCAATGTAGAATAATATACGAGGTTAGGTGGAAGAGAGGCCCACTCGGCCTAACCTCTCCATTAAAGGGTTTAATAATAATAATCATAGGGTAATTCAGGAACAGAACCGTCATGAAAAGTTTTGTAGGAGTGAACTATGATTAAATTACGTCTGGAACCTTAATTTTAATCACTTAAACGCAGATTGTTTTAGGAGGGCTCTAACCGTTTTAAGCGATGCTACTATTTCAGAATATTGGTCAACTTGAACGCTCTTTTTCGCTACGAACTAGAGTAGCGTTCATACAAGACAAAGTAATTCGACCTTAAAGGATAGGATTCATGTAGATATTTAAAACTTAATACTTTAAAATAGAGAAATCCGTTACTCTGGAAAAACCGAGAGAAAGGCAGCACATGCTTATTTCAGTAGCGAAGTTATCATCTTGGAAAGAAGAGTGTTCTTCTCAGAGCAGTGGGTCTCCTGAGTGACGGTTTCCTTGATCTGGTAACCGCGTGAGCTATAGGACAGCTCTGTGAGGTTTAAGGACTTTTTTAAACCTCTGTTTTAATAACACCCATGTATTATTTCCTCTGTTGCAGCATTGGATAAACGCGTTGAAGGTGACTGTATTTTCCTCTTTAGATTAGCATTTGTAGATCAATCTGAGCGCAAACGGTAAAGTATGAGCAACTAAAAGACTTTATTTAGGATTTTATGACCTTGATTTTCCAGATACGCAATTCGTGTACTTAATTTGGACGATTGTATCTTCAATAGTTGAATTGGACCAGGGAAAGTCATTCGGAATAATTCTCTCGTATGTCAGTAGATGTCGATGTTTGAGTTTTTAGTTTTTAAGATATCCATAATTTCGATTTTTTCTCAACACCTGTCGGGAGATGAATTGTTAACTCCGCCGCATTGGAAACTTTCTGGCGGTGTGTTTACTCGAGGTAAATATCATATCGTGAGTCAAAGAGGCAGACGTTTGCCGCCCTTTAAAGCAACGCCGGCATAATTGGTTGCGTCTGAGGCAGAATGAGTGAAAACCATATCTGATTACCGGCGCTCGAATAATTTATTCATTCCGCCCTCTTCCCTCTTTTTCCATCAGCGGAATAGGACGAATAAGCCTTTTTTATCCACGTGCGCTTCCCATGGGCGTCTACAATTTCTGCGGGGATCTCAAGGGCACTGCAGGAAGTATGCGCGAGTGAGTGAATCGCATAGGGGAATGTCTTTCACTAACGCCGTCTCGATGATCATAATGGCACTCCTCGTCATATTCCAACCTCGTCTCCGATCTCAATTTTTCTCTTTCCTTCCATTCGCTTTCTCCCAGCCTCGATCTCTTTCCCACATTATCTGTGTTCTCTCCCGCACTCTCTTTTCCCTTCTTCCTACACGGCTCCCTTCGTTTCTTCGCCGTATCGTACATTTTCCCTCATTATGAATCTTCGCGAATCCCGAAATTTTTCTATCTCTGAAGCGTGTACACCTGAAAACCTAAGCCTGTCGAACGTCTTTAGTACCCAACGGTACTCCGAGGAAGCAGAATTATTTTTGCGACGCGACAAGTTTGAATAAATATGCTTTTATTAACAATATCAAAATATTGCTATATTACTGATAGCTAAGTAAAATTCTTCATATATTGATAAGTTATACGAAAATAATATAATTAGAGAGCCCCTGGATAGCCAAGTGGGCTATGCGTTCGACTTCTTGGGTTCGATTTCCGGTGGGGGTGTATGTGCGAAATGACCTAAGCTGTCGAAGCACTTTTAACAATACTACTACTAAATGAAAAGAAAAATGGAGCACAACTGTTTATGAATTAGGGGTGTAAAAACACTCCGTGAGCCGTATGCCTGCAGATGGAGCTCGCACCTGAAGGCAAACGTACAAGTAAAGCATAGGTAGATACTATTACTATTACTATACTACAATTATAATTTGGCTAGCTGGTGAATAGTTTCCAAGGAAAAGTTAAGGTGACTTGGTACGATAAGGCGTGCACCTAAGAAAATTTTCAAGGAGAAAAGGACTTGAAAAATGTTTGACGGGGTAGGAACTCGAACTCGGGTCTCCCAATTCATTTAATTTTTATTAACTCTCGAATAAAACCCTCCTTTAGTTTAATGAAGTGAAACTTCTTTGGAATAGAGATCAGCTTAAAAATAACCGATAGCATGCCATAGGAAATCGAATAGCTCACTGGCATAAGGATCAATTACGATATAGAACTGTTCAAATTTACAAATAGTAAAAATTAAACTTCTAAAATTTACCCAGTCATATGGTGTGAGTAAGGTCACTAACAATTACACCTTTCTCTGCACACCGTGTGGGATAAGTGGACGATGAGACTCTCTACTCCCAATAAAGACGATTGTATGTGTGTATATGTATATATGTATGTGATTTGGAATACGCTACCTAAAACTACACCTCCTATTCCGTCGAACTGCTGATGCATTCCTCGCATCTCTAAGTTCATCACTTCTTCCGTCGCATGTGTCCCCATCCCCCTTCACTGCTGTCTCTTCACTATGAAGTACATTTTTATTTTCCATCTCCTGATCTAAATAAAGCGCCCGCTTTCAATCCCAATCCTTTCTCCCTTTCATCACGATTTTACCCCTTTATGTTTTTCTCCCAGCATTGTCCCCTTTTGGATATTTTTATCTTGATTTTTGTTCCCTCAATTTCCGCAGCATCTTGCGTGTGAAATCGAGTATTTATGCATATGTTCTCTATGGCTTGGTCACGTGATATGAGCATCTGGTCGCCGAACTTGGAAAGGTTAATAAAAGGATAGAGCTAGATTTTGCAGAGGCGGCTTTCTCATGTACTATTTAAACGCGACGAACCTCTCGTTAGGGCGTAGAAAGAGTAAAGAGAATTTCATGGAGCGTAAACATGAAGCTGAAACATGACAGCCTGCGTACCGTATTGCGCTTCACTTGAAGACTATAGGTGGATGTATGTTTCTATGTTATTGTGTACATTTATCTAAATGTAGCATAAAGATATAAAAAATTTGAATATACAAGCCGCTTTATTGTTAACTATTCTGTCAGTGGTAAGAATTGTGGACATAAATGCAACGAGGTCCACCTATGCGCATGCATCCTCATCGTATGCATTGCTGTCCTAAACTTTATTAAATTCCGTCCAAATGCCATATCTGGTGTCTACCATTTGAGGTATTTGGCAAACTTCGTCCATGATTTTCATGAATAAAATGATATTGGTCATCACTTAGTCTAGAGCAGTACTACATTGCTACTTTTCTCATTTAACCTATAAAAAATTCAAACAAAAAAACTCTATGGGAAGAAATGTTTACTAAACTAAACGAATTTAGTATAGTAAACGTTCAGTAAACCATATTCTTGTGGTTTAGTAAACATTTCTTTCAATGGATTTTTTGAGCTAATAATTACCACAAATTTAGACCTGATTCTGTGTCAAAATTTCAATTATTTGATTAGTTTTTGCCTTGGTAATTATTGCATTTCTACGTACTCTATAATTAAATTACTATTTTCTTCACACCTAAAGTTACTCAGTTTAAATGGCTTACGTTTATGAGTTAAGCTTAATAGATCCCCATCAATGAGTGGCTAACTTCACTCCGTTCATCACCAAAATATATCCCATTGACGAAATATCATCCCTCTCCAACCGGATCAGCATACACCCCATACTGAAGCTTTTTAGGAAGCATTACCTAAAAATTTAATTAATCGCCTCCGAATTGAAGGGAGCATTAAGCTCAGCCTCATTTGCGCCAAAGCTGAAGTATTTATCCCTTAACTCTCGCTTGCCTTCCGCTCTTTTTCACTTAGACCACTTGCTCTTTATCTTTCTACGCTCATACATTCCCCCCAACCACTCTACTCTTGACTCTTTCCATCTCTCTTTACCGACCACTCTTATCCCCTCCTTTTTCACCTCCTCTGTATCAAACCCTTTGATTTTGTACATCATAGGCGCCCTTCTGCGGGGATATGCATTCTATACGCGAATTTTCTGCACGCATCTGGCAATCTCCCTACGCTCCTCCCTCACACTTTCGCCTCTCCATTTCCCCTCTACGAATATCTTCATATCATTTTCCCCTCCTCCTTTCTCCCTCCCCTCTCTCTGGAGACGGACTCAAAAGGAATGCGATGTTTCGAACTGCTCTCAGTGGATATAGAGGGCTGGAATAGTGAATGTTGCGGAAAGGAAGGGGTTGGCAGCAAAGCTGGAGAGCGGAAATGAATTTTGGATTGGTTCCATAGGTCAGCAGAAGTGGGGGAAATGGATGTTATACTGCTGGCTTCTTATTTCCCAAACATGACTGCCGATTTTCATACCTCGGGAGTCACCGATATAGCGGATGAAATATTTAAAATAACGCTGTTTGGCTCGTATGAGGAAAACGGGACTGAAATGAATTATCTTTTGGTTTATGTTCATTTTTTTCCTAAATGGTGTCAAGCCTTAAATACAAAGATGAAAGAGGAAGCTACTTAATTCTGAAAATACCATGCCCCCTTGAAGCGGTGTCGCTTCTTAGCGTTCATTTTTCCTCCTTCAGGATCCTTTTTCTTCTCTTGCCTTTGTTACCTTTTAATGTTTCACTGATTGTTTTTCCTTTACTCTGGCTTTTTATGGAAATGTTACTTTCATTATCAAATTTTATAACTTAGAATTTCAATACTATTTTTTTCCATCTAGTGGAAGTTCATGTTCTTTTCTTCTTGGGAATATTCATAGTCATACGAACTTTTGGGCAATAACATCCTCATCCATTTTCTCACACCACTTTTTTAAAAATTATTTTAATTCTTTTAAATAATGAAACTTTCACATATTTCTCCTTTTTAATTGCTCGAATTTTCGTAGATTTTACAACTTTGTCGATTTTTTTTTGTTTCAAAGGTTTACCCGAAAAGATTATTTTCCTATTTTTGGTAGAAGTTAATGATTTATAAAACTGTTCAAACTATGTGAGATCAATGTGAAAATATGTTATTACTCTTCCAGTATGTTCAATATCTAAATATTGCTCTACATTCTCGTTCATGTCTTATTCGCTTAGCACCAGGAGTGAAGAAAATTTGAGTTCAGAACATTCCCATCGCCTTCATTATTTCCCTCGTCATATTTTTGGGAATCAAGTATTTTCATCCTCGCATAGCCTTAGTTTTAACCCATAACAGTTTTCGCAAATCTTCCTTTCAAAAAGTCCCTTATATTTCCTTGTATTTTTCTGTCTCTCTTAACATTCTGGTAGTAAATTTATCATTCTCCGCTACTCTTACTACACTGCCGTTCCTTTTCTCACTATGAGAATACGTTTTTAACGGTCTGCGGACGATCAAGCATAAGCAAAAGAAGCAGAATCAATTACAGAGAATAGTGTTCATCGCCCCAAGGCCTCGGGAATTATTCTTTGATCTGTTTATTCCTTTGCTTAAAAAACATTATTACTCGTTCCGTGAAAATCTGGGACACTTCATTTTAGCGCCGCTTTCACAAACGAACTCACCTCAAAGCATCTGCAAGATCCCCTCAGCATCGCCTCAAGCCCCTCACAGCCTCACACTCTCAAAAGGTTTATAAACTGCATTTTCAGACTACTGATTTTAACTCCATTAGTAAAAACTGGCAATTGGGAACTTGGCCTGTACCCCACCGTGAGAGATTATGTCCCCAGCAAAGCGGGAAACTCTTTCACTGAGCAAACGGTTGAATACTCTTCCTAAAGGAAAAAAGGAAGAGATTGAGTCTTTGTTCCTCTTTTCCCATCTCTTTGTTTCGGAAGAAGCAAAGAAAATTGGACGTTGTAATTGTGCTTAAATGCCTCCCTTGGTGCGACATGGTTCCTAAAATTTCGCCCCACCTGAAGTCTTTTGCATTCTACGGCATGGGCAACCTTTTCATATATTCGCATACCGCTTCTTCTTGCAGACGTTCCTTTATCTTCATTGATATGAACTTCTCTCATACATCCGGTTACAATGAGCGTCTGGAGAAGGAAATGTAAATGGGGAAGCTTCAAAGTAAAAGAAGGTAAAGGTACCATGGAATGTTTCACTCAAATTGGCTGTACCTAATGTACTGCGTTCTACCGAACATTAGTAGTAAAATGGTCAGATTAGATAACCAACCTAAACGTACCTACACCACTTTTACTATTTACTGCTAAGAGCATTAGCTTCGCAATAGGTTGTTTTTAGTACTTTTTTCGGTCACGTTCACGGCTATTGTAAAATGAAAGCTACCAAGAGTTGAAAAGCAGTTACAACGCCAAATAAAAGCAATGATATACCTTATCTGCTACATTATGCAGGTAAATATACTAATAAATAGCCCATCCCTCTTTGGTTATCGGTGTTCTGTCCCTTATTGTTAGAGCACTGACTTTGTTTTGTTTCGCGTCGTCAATTGGAGGAGATCGAAGCGAAAAATAAACTTATATTTGAGCGAAATCTCATGAAAATTTTGGAATTCTTTCTACACGCAAGAAAATGCTTTATATTGCACTGCAGTCTCTTCCATTCCTCTCCCACTCTATCCACCTAAGGAGTAGTAGTACTGTGTGTATAAGGTGCTCCACCTAAGGAATGTTTATCTCAAAAATCGCTCTTTTTGATTCCGCTTATATGATGCTCCTTTCAGAATAGGAGCCGCTATCTCCTTTTCATTCTCCAGCACCTTCATCTCTGATTCCCTTTCATCTTCACTCTGTTATAATTTCCATTTTTCCTTTGGTTGCTTTTACGAATATCACACTATTTTATTGGAAAACCTGTAAGAAATATAATTTATAAAGCGGTTTTTAAGTTTTCTGTTTTAATCAGCAATTAAGTTTATGCAATAATAAACGATCAAGAGATGCACTTTGATATATAATATAATCGTAAATCTATATACGATACACCATAATTTGAACTTAATTTTTATTATTAAGTTTGTATTGAAGATTTATTTTTTTAACACCTTTTGATTGCCAATGACTGTCTTGCACTTTAAAAAAGCTGGTTTAAAAATCCTTGGAGGCTGTTCGGCTTTAGGATAGTTGAAACATTCTGGGATAGTTTATTGAAGAGAATAGATGATGGAGATGTTTCATATTAATACAGGATAAGGGTTGAAAACCAAAAGAGGATATACTGGGAAGGAAGATGAGTTTATTGAGTGTTTTAGAAAGAATCGGATGGAAAGAAAAAGATCGGATACGGCAATTTTACGGCGATGAATAAAACATAAGATATAATGTAAGAATTTGAAACAAAAACAAAAGCAATGGTAGTNACGAGTTCAAATAGAAACAATGTATATTTTAGCGTAAATTTTGACCTCTAGATATTTTTAGTTTTCGTATTGACTCTAAAGTTTTGTCTTATTCTCATTAATGAATAATTTGAATGCCCGTGCAATCTCACTTTAGAAATCCTAGTTTCAGACCTATCGATGCAAATAATGGAAAGAAATATAGCAATACGGGAAATACAGCAGTAAGTTTATCGATGCAACAATTTATACGTTGTACATAGTTGTTAAAAGTGCTTCGACTGCTAAGGTCATTACGTACGTAGACTCCCACTGGGAATCGAACCCAGGACCTCTCTTTTACAGAAGTAGACTGCGTTGCGCACTTGACTATACGGGAGCCCCACAAAAAGTTCTCTAGCGATTACTTGGCCACTGGAATGGACGACGATAGCTTACTATCATAGATGCAGTAATATCACTAATGTAATGTTTAATTAATTAGCTACAGTTCGACGAGTTACGGTAATACAAAGTTATTCACTATTACAATACAGAATCTTCTATCTACAACAATACACGTTACAATACATAAGGTTCCAAACTACATCAATACAATCTTAAAATGCAGATGACGAAGATTTATGAAAATGCAGATGTTTACTAGCTACAATGTACTATTTTAATACACGTATATATCGCTTCTGATATTTCCCTTACATTAATACAACTTCACAAAAGAACTAGGTTACATTATGCAAGTTTACATATATCAACGACTCATTTTCTTCTTGCATTATTAGCATTCCCGCTAGTTTACGAAGTCACCACTGAGTTCGTATCTCATTACCCTGTTGGTGTACTATATACATGTAATATATGCATTTTATTTTCGTTCCTATAGTTATTTATTTATTTATTTAATAGGTTCATCTACAGTGGTGGCAACATTTTAGAGTGAATTCCAAACAATAAAGCAAAACAAATTAACAGTTATATACATGAAAACATATACCATAAGAAATGCACACAACTAACTGAAGGAAATACTTACAAAGTACAGAATAATTTACAAAAACTATAATTTAAACATTCTTTAAGAAAGAGTCATACGACGGTATGAAAGGGTCTATGGAGGGTGGAAGGGAGTTCAGAAGGTTAGGAAGTCGATATAGCGAAGAACGTGCAAGAGATAATCTAAATGTAGGAACATAGAGTAGAGGTGTAAGTCTAGTTGTCTTAGGTGAAAAATGATAATTAAATAGTGAAATTAGTTCGGGAGAATCGAAAAGGGAGTTTAATATATTGTCAATGAAAGACAGATCTGATTTCATTAAGGTAACCGTATAAAAATCTTCCTAGATATTGGCCACTTGGATTTGGTATTACTCGCCAATATGCGAACATGTCTTAAAGCACGTTTTCATGAAGATGCTACCTTAACTCCGAAGACATCCTTTTATTCTCACTACCCAAATTTAGGTCATGGTATTCCTCTTTCAATCGAAAACTTTGGAGCACTCCTGATATGGTATTTAGCGTAGCTTAATAATTTAGCGACCTCAATCTCAAGAAATTCACCTTAAACACGGGGAATGTTGTTCAATGTTTGCATCCCTTGCCACTCCCTCTTCGTTTAATCACATCCCTTTGCTTCTCAGCGTCTCGTGTCGTTACAATCTTCGTTATTCCCCATCACTCACGTATATTTTGAGAACACCTTTCGAAAGAACCGAACTTGCTTTCCGTCCTATCTTTTTCCCATTATTTTCTCTCGCTGCTGTACCCTTCCTCGTCCCCTCAGCAAAATTTCTCATTTCCCGATTCTTAAAGAAGTTTTATATAACGTTATAGAAAAATATGACACAAAGAGATGTTCTTAGGCGGACGACAGGACGGGTTTAAAAAACCTTTTCCTCCGATCTCTGTGGAGGCTAAGATATCGGATCTCTCGACTTCTCCTCGAAAAAATACAAGAAAGTTCCCAAGTCTCAATAATCGTACATTAGCAGTGTCTTTATCATCTGTACTTGTAATCGATAGTCTCTGTTATTGATTGTATCCACCGTTCACCTTTTCCATCACTTTAGCTAACCTCAGACGTCCTGAAATCACCTCAGAAATAAAGCGAAAATGTTTGAAGAGAGTTAAGTATGATGCTGTTTTCAGTCAATTAATGCAAAACGATTTTGAACTAGACGTAAGCACTGTGAAGGATAAAGTCCAAATGTACGATTTTAATCCCTTTTAACCTCATGAAAGTTTTCCAACAGATTTTTAAGATAACCAAAATTGTCGTTCAGGTGACTCTAAAATTTTTTCAAGTTAAGTTTCTCATGAAATAACAGCGACTTTAAGTCGTTTCTCTTTCTCACAGCCATAGTAAAAGGTATACACTATCTTCATGTAAATATTTAACAATAATACAATTACAATAAGGATTAAAAACTCCAAAAGCTCTGGCCTAAGTTTGTGGAACGCTATCTCAAATACACACAAACACAGTTCTTCGAATATTTCACGACCGATTTTGAAACGACCGGTTTCGAGAACACGTTTATCCACCCAAGGATGACCATCTTGAATATACGAAGTACTGATTCTTTTGGGTATTTATTTCAGGATTACCTTACAGACATTATGCTATTTAATCTTTATTGACTTTATTTAATCATGCATGGAAACCTTAAACGTTCCTCAACTGTGATATTCTTGCTAAGACGTTACATGGCATCTAGCGCGAATCTCTGAATGAAATGCCACGCAAGAAGTGATATTACCGGAGAAAGCTTAAATTCGACCAACTTCTCTCTATTTCTCTTAGTCTGCAGTTTTTTTCTTCTCCTGAAATCATTCTACCTCTTCATGTGAGCTAATAGACCTTATTATTGCTTTTCCTTTCAAACATTTTTCTCCCTTCATCCGTGGCGTCATTTACCTTTGCTCCTACATCGTGGAAGTTCGTCTTCCGCGCTTCTTCACAAGGTCTATTTCCACCAGCTGCTTCCACTTTCTGTTTTGAAAGAGAGAGGAGAACGGGAGAGAGCAGTGTTAATTAACCTAGCGGGTCCCGCGGCAAATAAGCCCTGAAGCAAAGCTGACGCTCACACGTTTGCTAAAGATTCTAACTCTCGCCATAGTTGTAGATAGCAAGATTCTCATCCATACTACACTTGCCTTCACTTTCTTTAAAACACACATTTGATGGCTTCGAATCCTACTATTGACTGCACGTTTTCCCCAGAATGTTCTTCGAATGTGTTCTAGGTAGTCATTTAGATTCAAGTTCCTTTACTCCCTTTTTCATGCTGTAAGATATTTCATTGATTTCTCAAATTTTGTTCATTATTTTATATTTATATGTTGATTTCCTCTCATCCTTACTCTGTTTTTCTTTAAAATATCCAATGTTTTACTTTTTTCAGCACCGATTTTCCACTAGAAGCATTAAATGATACCAATATAATTCCATATTAATCTACAGTAAATTTTCTAAAAAAAAAATGACATTCCGAAGAGACTCAGAAGACTAAGTAAATTTATCGTCAGGGAAGCAGGGATAATCGATTGTCTGTCAGCCATTCAGCTGATACAAGGGGAACAGGCTTTATATAAATGCCCTTTTAAAGACATCCATTCTTATCGGTACGAGTTAACTTTAATTTGACGTTATTGTCCTCTATCATCAGAAGAAATATTTGCGTGCACTCTATGTCTAGGATAATACATTTTGGGTGTAAACGCGTCATATTACGTCTCACTATTGCAAAACAGATACTCATAGTGCATAACTATATTAGATGCTAATTTATAGCAAGATCCCCAATAGGTTTAAAGGCTATTCATAAGTATTTGTAATAAGCTGGTGAGACATATCAATTGCGTCTTTAACTTTCGTAACATTCTTATGATAACTTTGGTGCTGTTTGCGAAGATCAAAATCGCACAATGTACTTATCCGTCAGTCAATGCCACCAGGTAATACTTTAACGTTGTATCAAAACATCTAACGTTTTTAATAAAGATTTGTGTTGGGTAGAGTATAATTTCTACACTTATTCACTCTTCAAATTTCACAGAAGTTAAAAGTTTTAAATATTCTTCATCCAATTCAGAGCAGAACCAATAGTTTCTCAAGTTCTTTGATTTTACAATTATGTTATTATTGGCAACCATTCGGGAGGAACTAATTAGTAAAGTCTACGCAGTCTATTTCCGGAAGGAGCAATGTACACAGTAGAGTAAATAATATCGCTTGAGTTCTGTTACTTTTAATCTCTCACATTTTCAGCGAATCTTTTCCATTACATGTGTTCTTTTCATTTCCGTCTCTAAAACTCGCTTTGTTTTTCCCTTGTTCATAGTTATTCGCGCTATATGCCTTCCCGTGCTTAACCTTCCTTATTTGCAAATTCCCTTCAATACCTGGATTCCCTTTCATCTTCCTCCATTTCCCCCATCTCATCCTGTAGCGAGCAGGAAATGAAAAATCCCGCACTTGCAACCATGTGAGTGGGCTGAGATTTTTATCGCACTTTGCCTTCCCCGTACCACCCTTTCCTTCTCTAAAAGGGTGAAATTTCGCATTCATCTCGCCTCGTAGGCATACCAGTAGCGTGAAATGGGGTTTAATAACAGGCCTGCCGTGTCATCGTTGGGTTCACCGTGCCACGTCAAGATTGATTTTTCAGTTTTCTTTCATTTCTATTTCCGCTGCTGCCAATAAAGTTCTTGTATCGCGCAGACCTACTCCCCCAGTCTAATTGGCTGCGGTTCCGAAACTGCTGAAAATACGGAATTCCTTTATATTACTCTTCCATGCATATAATCCCAGTTCAATTCAACGACGATGAATGGATTCAATATGTCGAAATGACCCTATTCGAGACTACGATTGAGATTAAAATATGTTTTGTTTTCGAAAATTAAAGTAAGAGAGGCACTAAAGCAAGAGGAGTGGAGGATTGGATGTATTTTTTCGCATTGGATTGACATTTATTTGCCCATAAAGGCGTCTTTTATTCGTCTTTTGAAGACATAATACATATTTAAATGGAGAAAAGAAAAGGGATTTGAATGTTTTTCAGCTAAAATAGCAAGAGTGTCGTAAGGTTACTTTTAATCAAAGGCCCTATGGTGAAATTTATTGTTCTACTCGACTCTGTATCGACTAACGAAAATTCCAATTATATTTTAGTTTCAAATCCCATCGCGTATTTCCCATACAGTATCTAAGGAGTAGTAATTCTGAGCTTTCGGAAGAGAGTTAACATTGACTCATTCTCAGGGATCACTTTGTATTCATGAAACTGGGGGTGAACAAAAATTCTGGATCCAGCGAATTTACATTTCACTTTTAGGCATTTTATCTTTTTCCAATCATATCCAGTAAGCTCTCATTATAAAGTTTCGCTGAACCTCAAGTCGAAGATTCAAGATCCATACAAAGGAAACATCGAAATATTGATTATGTTCTGTGATATTTTTTCTCTCTTAGCCAATCGTAGAATTTCCACTTACTTTTGCGACGTTATCATCTTTAGTTCAGGGGGCATTTTCATCTTATGATGGGCCTTTTCTCGAAGTTTTCTAATAAAAGTTAACACATGCAGCCAGGATACGTAACAAGGGATAAATATTTGTCAGCAATCTCTCACTTCCCCCATCCCCTACGTATAGACCACTACGTTCGATCGACGATTGCAAGGACCTCTACTTTTCATGAGTAGTATGTCTCGGAAAGTACGTCCGCTTTCTCTATTTTCCTCAGCTTCCAAACCACGCTCGCTCGTATCCCAACGCTACCCATCAGTAGGGCTGCTACTTTAGAAGGGTGCGTTTTTTCTCTTTCCAGGAAGCACTTTGTATTCAACGTATGTCTAGAAAGTCGCGCAGAGTCCATGTCTGCGTCCAGATATCCATTCCGAGGGAAATTGCTATAAAGGGTTGCGTGGAAAGAGACTGTGGTCGTAGGAGATAAGATGAGATAGTGTTTGGGGATAAGGTTGGTTGGCGGAACGATGGAGTCATCAGCAGTGCCAGGGAAAGAGGAAAAAGCAGATGGTTCTGAAAGCAGGGAATGAGGGGGAAGGGGTAGGGGGAAGGAAGTTTGAAAGGGAAAATTTTGGGTTTCGTGATGGAACTGTCCTCCAACGGTTGAAATGCTTCATGCAGTGAAAGTTTTTCGCACTGGTTTCTGTTCTCGAGTTTAGAGAATAATAGATAAACACTTCCGGGTGAGTGTGGGTTGACTAAATGTGTTGACGAAATGTGTTACATTACCTGAATATTTTTTCTTAAATATTTTTTCCATAAGAGTCTATGAGTAGTAATTTACATTAAAGAATACAGGAAACAAAGAATTAATAAATCCAAATGGGTCACTGAGTGGTAGTATTGACAAGCAATTTGAATGAAAGTTTCCGAACGATTAGACAAAAAAAATTAAAAATTAATTTAATAGGGGTGCACTATTTTGTTAACTAGCATTAAAATTGTCGAACATGTCAGGCTAGTATGGTTTTTAAAGAAAATTGTCTTCTTTTGCTTCTTTAAACACTAACTCGTGGAAATAACTGTAAAATGAAACAAATATTTGTGAGAACGAGTTCAAATAGAAACAATGTATATTTTAGCGTAAATTTTGACCTCTAGATATTTTTAGTTTTCGTATTGACTCTAAAGTTTTGTCTTATTCTCATTAATGAATAATTTGAATGCCCGTGCAATCTCACTTTAGAAATCCTAGTTTCAGACCTATCGATGCAAATAATGGAAAGAAATATAGCAATACGGGAAATACAGCAGTAAGTTTATCGATGCAACAATTTATACGTTGTACATAGTTGTTAAAAGTGCTTCGACTGCTAAGGTCATTACGTACGTAGACTCCCACTGGGAATCGAACCCAGGACCTCTCTTTTACAGAAGTAGACTGCGTTGCGCACTTGACTATACGGGAGCCCCACAAAAAGTTCTCTAGCGATTACTTGGCCACTGGAATGGACGACGATAGCTTACTATCATAGATGCAGTAATATCACTAATGTAATGTTTAATTAATTAGCTACAGTTCGACGAGTTACGGTAATACAAAGTTATTCACTATTACAATACAGAATCTTCTATCTACAACAATACACGTTACAATACATAAGGTTCCAAACTACATCAATACAATCTTAAAATGCAGATGACGAAGATTTATGAAAATGCAGATGTTTACTAGCTACAATGTACTATTTTAATACACGTATATATCGCTTCTGATATTTCCCTTACATTAATACAACTTCACAAAAGAACTAGGTTACATTATGCAAGTTTACATATATCAACGACTCATTTTCTTCTTGCATTATTAGCATTCCCGCTAGTTTACGAAGTCACCACTGAGTTCGTATCTCATTACCCTGTTGGTGTACTATATACATGTAATATATGCATTTTATTTTCGTTCCTATAGTTATTATTATTATTACTATGTAAAAACCTTACAAATGGAGCAAATTACTCGTGGATCGTTATACAGTAATTCATTTTTCCTTCCAATTATTTATTTAGCGTTTCTCCGACCCTTTTCATCACTTTAGATTTCCTCTTTTCTATATACACGAGAATGGGAGTGGATGTTCAGAACGCATGGAAGAAAGAGAAAGGGAGTTTGAGGGAAGAAAGAAAGACGAGGAAGAAAAATTCTAAAAAGAGTTATTTATTTTAGAGCTCGTAGGAAATCCATGGAGAAAAGGAATAAATTGGAAGATAAGCACGTTCTTTTCAAGTAAATCCCCATGTAAATGATAGAAAAATCCTCATGTAGAAAAATGGAGGGCTTTTAGTTTGAATCTGGAAAGTAAAACACCGAGACTGGTAGGATCGATTCAATTGCTCAGTAGAAGGACGTTAATTCTTCTGCGTACTTTATAGTAGAAATGCTAAACCATGAGGTAAATTGCTTATTGCGGTGCTGATGGTGAAGGAATCATTAAAAGTAGGCTTCGAAAATGGCATTTCGAGAACAATCCGCCGGAATAAAAACATCTGAAAGCGTAGTTTAAAACAATATTTACTATTTAAAATATTGCCTACTTTGAATATCTCTTTCCATATCGAGGCCAAATAGAATCAACGCTGGTTTCTGAATTAATTTAAATAGTGAATTTGGAAGTGAAATTTTTACTAAAATGCTCTTGATCTATGTCCGTCAAGTTATCGGCCGAGAACTGAAATGGTCCTCCTCTCTCACATTAACAATCAAAATTTTGGAGAGGGAATGAAGTATTCTAGGCAAGATGAAGAGTGAGGTAGTTTGTTTGTGGTTTTCTTGCAGAGCCAGAATGCTAACAGTGGAGAAATTCTTCGTAACCAAAGGACTATGCAAATTCAATAAATACTCTATCCAGTAGTAATTTAGTGCTTATACCCCAGTAAATTTCGCATAATCTCACAAAATGACCAAGAAAAAGTTTTTGTAAGATACATTTTTCAATTTTATGTATATAAGGAAAAAACATTCTATTCAGTAAGGTATTGTAGCTGGAAACCAAAGGTTCAGTCACCATAACAAACAATATGCATCTTTATTCTTTCTGTTCTGCAGTCAGTTCGTCATGTGAGAACATAAAGTGTAGCAAATTAAACTAAGAAATATGTTGTACTGTCTTTAGAACATCACAGTGGTATAATCTGATGATAGAATCCATTCTTTTGTGTAACTTATTACGTTAATCATCGCGGTCCACCAAAGTTCCCTTGACATGTTGTATGCTTCATTAATATTGGTGGAAAACTAATATTGGCAAAATAAGTTCCAAGTAAAAAAGGAAAGTAAAGTCTATATTTTCTTTATAAACTTCTATTAAATGAAATAGAGAAAATGAGGACGAAAATGTTAGAGGCAGATATTTAAGATGAGAGTTAAATGTCATAGCTTCAGTTACGTAATTCGTTAAAATATTGTCACGTGTCTTCCCTTCGCAAGCAAGTGTTCCATACCATCGTAAAAGAAATATTAGTTCATTGAAGTCTTCAAGTGAACTTGAAATTTGAAGATGTCAACTCCCTGACGAAACTAGTCAAATAAAAATCTGCTGTAGAATTTACGAAGTATTCTTTCTTGTAAGATGGGTGTTAAGTTCCACGAAGGCATGCTTGGACACTTTAATCTTATTTACTGTTTAAGTTGCCATAAATATCTCATAATAAACAAAACATTGGCGAGAAGTTGCTGTTGGTATCTTACTACTTTATCTCGTAGTAGTATTGTTAAAAGTGCTTCGACTGCTTTGGTCATTTCGCACGTAGGCTCCCACCAGGAATCGAACCAGGGACCTCTTTCACCGAAGTCGAACTCGTTGCCCACTTAGCTATCCGGTGGATTGTTGGATAACAATTAATCAAGAATTTGAGGGTAGTCGTTGATTTCTGGTATATAATTCATTTCTACCATCGGTTATCTGGCTGTGGTCATATTTCATGCAAAGAATTTCATTTGACATGTTTTCAGTAGTCTTCCTCATAGCCTGATGAATTTCTTGATAAACCCCTCTCCACTTAATGCATATAAGGAATGGCGAAAAATATTCAATTGAAATCCAAGGGGTGGAAATACAACTTCAAACTCAATTTTCTCTTAATTAACCCCTTTTGCGAGTTTTACAATAGGTATTAATCCTTAAAGTGAAAGGATAACAGAACAAGGTGAGAGGGGTCGGTGAAGTTATTTTCATTGGTTGAGGAGGCATGAAGCAAAAGTTAACTCTAGAAATTCAAAGGCGGCCATTGTCTTGCTTTCCACTACTGTTAGAGAAGTCTCTGTGAATGAGCTCGAATGGCTGCTCTACAGTAGGGGGAGGAGGGCGTTGTTGAGGGATTTCCCAAGTGGTAGTACCGCTGGTGCCCTGTGCCACTGACTTTGAGGCTCCGAACAAACGTCGCAGCTCAACTCATATACCCTTGAGAGTGATGAGGCGTCCCATTTATCTTAAGCGAGGGACAGTGGCCTGGAGAGGATAGCGGGTGTGTGGAGAGTGGGCTTTAAATTGGGAGGAAGGAGGTCGGCAGGAAATACTTCTTAGGAAGGGGAGCTTAACAGGCTTGTCTCTTGGAAAGGGTGAAGAGGCACATGAATTATGAGTGGATTTTTTCGTATTTTACCCATTTTCGGCACCTAAGACCAACAAAAATGTATCAAAATGTTTTTTTCGGTAAACATTAGCAAACATATGGCGAAAATGAATATTACAGATCAAATTTAGGATTACTATACATTCCTTGTTCTTCTGGTCGAAGTGAATGCTTCACAGCTAAGCTTGTATTACTATCAAGTGTGAATGTTTTGTCTCTTGTTATATCTCTGAATTTTCAGCAAATTTTTTATTGGATATAATTATAAAAGAAATAATTGAAATAACGGTAGAAAAGCTTGTTTTTTAGTTTCTGTTATTCAAGGGAAGGAAGAAGGAACATTACTATATTTTGAAACGAGATCGTTTGAGGACTAACGTAGCGGAATTTGCTCTTTAGCGACATAAAAAACTCTTTTGAAAGCTACATTCTAAAAATCACATATGTTAATGGGAATTTGAAAATTCGGACTTAATCTTTTTTAAGGAATGTGCTTGAGTGAAATATGGTGTACAAAGTACAGTAGCAATCTTTTAAGATACTGTACATTGATGTAATACAAAGTGTTGTTAACTAGTAAATGATGGAACTCAATTTAATTTAAAACTATCTCTGTTATATTATACGTATATCTGGTTCTCTTAAGCCAAAATGTGTCCATCGTAAGACCGCAAAAACTTAATATATTTGTTGCCGGTCGATGGCTTATTTGATCCTGGGTATATTTCGAATAATTTGCTAATAATTAAATGCCTGTAGGGAAAATTTTGTCAGTCATAACTATGAGATCAAGATTCATAAAAAATTCGTGATTCGTTTTCAATTTTAAGCCATAAGATTAGTTATTACCAGTGCACAGAGAATCTCTCAAACTAACTGATGCAATTTCAAAAAATACCCTTACACCAATTCATTTTCTTTCACGTCAAAATTTATAAGCATCTACGTTTCCATAAAACAACACTTGGTTGCCACAGACGCTTAACAAAACAGAAACGATATTAATGGAACTTTATTATCCATAAATATTAATTATTTATTATTTTAAGTCATTCGCAATTATAAAGGACTGCTATGGTTAGATGAAATATACTCTTAAAATAATTCACCCAGAAAATATAAACATATTATTTATTCGAATCCCGAGCATTAATGTTTCCAAAGCATTAGTCAGGCTTAATGCTAGTGCTGCCGCCTAGCCGGCAGCAATTGTATCTCGGGGTACCACTTCGGAAAGTAATTTTCCGTTTATTTCATCAAAATTCTCGCAATATCGAGATTCGAATAGTTTTTGTGGGACTTACAAAGTGGCAGAAACAAAATGCGGTTTATTTAATATCTCTACATAAAGCCGTTCCTGAGATAGAGTGGGGGACAGACAGACGGACGAACAGGCATTTTTCTTTTTATACATACGATACATGAACATTCTTGAAAAATGGTACCGCAATGCCTAGTCAATTTGTTAAAAATAGAAAAAATAAATTTTACATGCAGGAAAAGTCGATATTAAATGATTTCTTAGATACTAAGCAGAGGGGTGGCTGGAGGTTGAGGAGTGCCTCTCATTGTTTACCCATGTCATCTTTTTGGACGGCAATACAAAGAAAACGGAAATGCACATATTCCAAGTGAAAATTAGGATGAAATACTATTTGAAGCTCTTTTTCATCTTAGCTTATGTGAGTAAGAGTAGAAAAAAATTCGAATAGTGAATCCGTATTCGACAGCTATTTGAGTCTCTCAGAATGTTTAGATATCAGTCTGCAATTGATTATACTTTTTCTCATTCACCTCCAAACCACTAAGAAATCCCATTTTGACTCCTTCATAACGCAACGTTTGCTCTTCGAAATAACGAGAACTCCACGGAGATAGTGTTATTTGAAACAGTTTTAAGGAGTTCCTCTCTTTTTCCTTCTCCATTCCCTTGAAAAGTCCTCTAAAATCTTATCGTCATTAATCTTATTAAATTTGATTTGAAAGGGATATAAAACCACCCTGTCGAGGAGGCTATTTTAAGTGGATGTAGAAAGGAAGAGGAGTATTTTGTAGATGCTTATAATGAGAATGAACCGGTAGCAAATACCTCTAAAGCAGCATTTTATAATACCGCAAGACAAACTTTGCGTGAATTACGGCAAAGAATTTTTCGAAACAATTAAAATTATTTATTGCCTTTTATAAACTATTATAGCCCCATAGAAATATTAATTGGTTCATAAGATATATTGTTCATAATTGAAATTTTAGTAACGCTGTTTAACTAAATCATTTTTATACTTAAGTATAGCATAGGTGGTAATTAGCCGAATTCATATCTAAATAATAGTTGTAGCATTATAACGCAATTATATCGAACTTAATTTTGCTAGTGGAAGAGGAAGATGTATGCGAGCGATTTATAAATTTCTCTCCTCAGAGAATAAAACGTGCGAAAATGGGTACGATTGTATTTCCTCAAATATGTCTACTTCATTAATATAACGAAATTTCCTCTTTTATTTCCTATTTAAATGCAGGTGTTAGCAACACGAAGGGCACTAGGAATGGAATGTTTCACCGTTAATTAGCAGAATTCGGGTCTCTTTTAATCCGATTATCATCTACGATGCTTCGTAGCCCGTGAAAGTAATATTTCGATTGTGTTTACGTAAGCACAAACGAACAGATCCCGAAAGCGGACTAAATGCAGCATACAGAGAGAATTATCTTTATTTTAAATCCCATTGATGTTGCGGATGTTTATTATCTGTTGCCCAGTAGATTTTCGCACCGGTATTTGGGCTTTTGGTAAATTAAGCGTCCACCCTTAGGTATCAGAGGATCCATTGGTAGTATTGCTGAGTATAATCCATTTCGGTACTTCCGGAGTAATATAATTTCTGCTATTTTTAGTCAGTTCCGCTGAGTTTAGCAGTTTTAAGCGCATTAAATTACTTTGAGACCTTAAATAAAGAGAATCTACATCTACATAAGTACCCTGCAAGCCGCCTTCCGGCGTGTGGCAAGAATAAATTTAAAATTTAAAGTTTTGCTTCCAAGGAGCATAAATAATTTTGAAATGATAATAATAGTAATGATAATCTTCATTCTTTTACATATATCAAAGTACAAAACAAAGAAAATTACTCTTAAAGGAATATAGGTACCCCTTCAGTGAAAATCACCAGCTTCGTGGTTATCGACTCTTCAGGAGATGATAAAAATACAATAGAAAAATAATAAAGAAAATGAAAGAACATTAAGACCAAGTGTCAGTACAAAAAACAAAATCGAAAAAAATATAATTAATTATATTATTTATTGTTACACACTTTAAAAGTTTCAATAGAAACAGGTGTAATACCACGAAGTATTACGATTTTACATATCTACGGAAAAATAGGGCGAGGAAATAGGAATAAAGTCGCATTTTAATCATCAACAATTATGAATCTAATTAAGGGTAGAATTCATGGGAAAAAGCAGAGGGGAAGACAAATACAAAAGTGTTAGATAACATCAAGGTGGGGTAAGTTACCAGGAAGCGAAAGGAATGGCGTTGAGTGGGGAATATTATGGCACATGGACCTACCGAGAGGTAGAAAACATATTTGTATGTAGCATAGATTGCGTATCCCGCACATGCATTTTTATCGTTTTTATATATACTTCAGTGGATAAAGCGCGGTATCTATTTGGTATCACCGTATGAATATCACGGAAATTAATAGATCGAAGAAAGGCGTTGTTTGGAGGCGCAGGTTAATCGCCTGCTATTCAGTCTGATCTCCAACTCTAGCGCAATTAAAATTGACAGTTGTTGAGCAAAACCGTGAAAAATCTGTACAATGAACGACGCCTCCCAGATGGGTACAGGTAGAAGCACCGTCTCCCTAAACTTAGTCGGAATTAGGCCAGCGGTTTGAAAGTTAATAGAGGATGCCCTCACAGACACATTGCATAACGGCGCTCCTCTAGGAAAAAATTCGGCGTGAAAGTGGGGAAATAGCGAGCAGACACGAGGTAAGCGAGTGAAAGAGGTGCCACCTAGTTCTGGCGAGAGTATACAAGTATAAAAACTGTAGAGGGAGCGAGGGAAAAGAATGGGGCTGAAGAGCCGTTCCGCAGCAAATTATTCTGGTTCCCTCTCCACTGGAGCAGGATATTAGTACCATTACAAGGTCCCCAGGGGTGGGCGAGAGGCATTAGGGGGAGGGTGACGGGATGACCCCGTGAGCACGGATTCTTCCGTCGCAGTCCTAAACTACGCCGCCATTCTCGCCCCACCATCGCGCTTTCCCATTCTCCCATCCAGTGAAATCAACCCTGCCGTAAATTCCTCTGCGAAACAGCTTCGCTTATCACCAAGAACCTTTCCATATGTATTGAGCTGTTGGCAGAGGAAGGAGAAACTCCCCCCGTACCCAACATCGGCAACGATTCGCTAATCCATTTTTATTGTCGCCATTTACTATAGGTTTTTATGGTTCAGCTGAGAAACTTATATCTTCTAGTATTTATGGGGCGAGTGAGATACTTTCCTTGCGCATTTTACTCCTTCCTGTGGTAGGTTTTCTATCGATTCGTAGCGGAGTTTATTGTAAATACGAATGGCCCTCTCCTGGATGCCATTCAGACATCGGTTTTCACATTAATCTGAGCGCAAAGCAGCCTTAGATTGGAAACTAAATTCCCTTTCTATTTTTAGTGTGTTATAGCATAAATTGTGGTATGTAGATAATTTATAATTTATGTTTAAATACCCAGCCTTTCGTCTAACAGTACTCTAATTGTAAGTTTCTTATATTGAGATTCATTTACGTCCAAGGTGGATTTATCAACATAATTTTATATTCTTGATCATTGCCTCTGCTTTGTATTACTCTTTCATTCTTTAGAAAGTGACATTTTATTTCAAATATCTCTGCAGCATTTTCTGAATTTAGTAACTATGACTATGAGACCAAATTCGTTCACATTCAATATTAATCCTACACCACTGTGTCTCATTTACCAACTACAGAAGAAATGCATCACTAATTTAAAATATTCTTGCGTAAGATTCATTAAACTCAGGAGTTATCTTTAGCAAACAGAAAGGATAAGAACTTGAATTGGTGATTATAAAAACGCAGGGCCAGGTATACCGCAGACAAAAATTTTAAATTATGGTCGCTGTTCTTTTGTAATATATTGGAATGCTCTCTAAGTTGAAGCAGGAGAGATAGATACCTTCAAATTCCCGAAAAAGAAACGATATGACAGTCATGACCGTAGATTACCCCTTTCATTAATTAAGCTGCCAGTATTATGAGATATCAACACATCACTTTTAACAATAGTTATAAAACATGTTTATTTAAGGGCAAGATTGAGACTTATTAGTCTTTTCTTACATCTAAACCTTAGTCATTACTGATAAAGAAAAATGGGTATTGGGAGTTGAACTAAAGAAAAGCAAAAACAGAAAGAAACATTATGTGGTTTTTTCAAAGAAAAACCTAAGACTACTCTTAGGAAAAATTTAAAACACTGCAGGAAAACTCCAAAGTGAAGGAGGGTGTGAAAAACCTACGAAACCTGCTGACAGTAGCAACGAAAAATTTGAAAGAAGAGGGCAAAATAAGGAAAATAAAAGTGACAGCAACACAGATGGAAAAAAATTTGGTTCTGAAAGTAAAATTTGAAAGGTCTACAGTAAAAGAACAAGATGGATAGAGAAGGATGGTCAAACAGGTGTCTACTTTCTACATATAACTGAAAAAAAATATTAAAACAAAGACACGCAAAACTGATCTTGGATGCAATTTTATTAGCACGATAGAAAATGTTACGGTAAATTCTTCAGAAAAATTCATCCCTCGCAGAAGCTAAAAAAAACTCCAAGCCTCTTAAAAAGTAGTGATGTATTAGTAATAAATTAGCTTGGACTCAAAGCAGAATAGGTCTTAGAGCAAATTGATTCTTTGGGAATTGAATGTGATGCAATAAATAGATGCGTTTGTGTCTGAATACGTTTTCATTTTAGAAATGAAAATATATATATGTATAATAATAATCTTTGTATGACTTAAATTCGAAGGAAACTGCAAGTTCGACCACCAATTCAATTTCAGTCGTTCACAATGATTATTCAATATAAAAATTTCCAGAAGTATCCTTAATGGAGAAGTACTTCGAGATGATGAGGTGCTGCAATCTCAAAGAGCTTAGTTTAACTTCATTCCTTCCCACAAATAGGCCAGAGTTGTGATAAAATAATCTAAAAATCTCCTACCTTAAATATCGTTCTGTTCACTCCAAATGATTTAACCTCGTTTTCAGTCTGCCACATTAGATTTCTCTGATAATCACCTCATAAACAAATTCTCTCTGCCTAGCAAAGCCGTGGATTGAAATTGGATCGACTCCTTGCACTGACTTCGGATTTGATTCTCATCCCCATGCGTAACTAGTTTTCCGCGTTGCGATAATTGAGTATATTTCTCTCGACGATGTTCATGCCCTAGAGTCAGTTAAACTGAAGATGCTTTATTTGCGGAAATAATTGAAAAGCGCAAATGCTGATGAAGTGGTAACTGGGAGATTCCGGAAGATTCGGATTCTTATGTAGGAGTGAAGAAAGCCTTCCACTTTTTTCCGCAGTTCGCAAAAAATATGTTAACATGGTAGTTTAATAGTCTTATAAGATTTCTTTTATTGAGTATAAATTCCCCATTTTACCGTTTTGCATATCGTGATCGTATCAGAATGGTTGCGGTAAAATTTGTCGTTTAGAGTGAATTTTCTGGAACTCCAATTCAGATAAATGCTACTTCCGTTTAAAATATCCAAAAATGTACTCGTACATAAATGATCTTGAGCACAGTGGGTATAATTGAAAATCCTCAATACCTCCTATCTCAGGAAAAGATCCCCCCATACTGCCGAAAATGCGACTGCCAGATTAATATTGAAGAAGACCAAGTGTCAGTACAAAAAACAAAATCGAA
>KZ308511.1:406839-439882 GCA_000376725.2 Ladona fulva
TATATATTATAAATAAGTAAAGAAAGGATTGTTTTTTGGAGGGAAAAACTTCTTTATCACAGAAAAATTTTTCCCACTGCTGGAAAACACTTACAAAGAGAAGTGTTGGAGATAGTGAAAGGAAGAGAGATTACGATATAAGGTCAGAATGAAGCGAATGGATTTGATGCAGTCTATACCACATTCTGTATTTTAAAATTGTGCAACAGCTGACAGAATTGTTTGAATTTATAATCTCATGTTGAAAAAGATCTTAAGCAGTGAGTGTGATTATTTTCATCTCAGTACGGTTTTAACTCTGACGTATGTATCACTTTCTTAAATTAAATTTCCTCGCAGTCTTGCATTATTGTACAGTTTGCTTGCTAAATTAAGAAGTAATCTTCCTAAAATATCGGATTACTTTCCATTTTCTCCTCAATTCTTTCAGTTTTTGAGATTAAGCGATCAAATAAACCTCCAGCCCTTTCGTTTCACCCTTGAGTAATTCCTTTCAAAAGCGTTTTTTCCTTAAGTTGTAGCCTTCTTGGCTTCTCTTTAACTTCTTTCCACCGTTGAATTTAATGTTGATATTTTTCGTTTCCATCCTCAGAAAATGCCAATTTCATGGCAAAAATGACTTGTTGTTCAAAAATGCGTAAATCATTAACTTGAAATTCCTAGTACCTTTTTATACAATATCAGTAGAAGGAAAAAATTCGTAATAGTGACGTTTTTAACCCGTTAAAATATTATTTTTCCTGCCTCGTGAGATGGATTGTGCTTGTAGGCAGTTTAGTTCATATTTATGGACTTGAGGAAAAAATCGAGATATTGTAGTAGATTTTCTAAGTTTACCGCATAACTCTCACTAAGCCAAAATCAGGCGTTTCCCTTGAAGCCATTTGCATATCCGGGTCTCCGGATAACCATGTTTGCAACGTGTTTGACTTTGATGAGAGCGGTTCCGGGTTCGATTCCCGATGGGTTCATACGCAAAATGATCTTAGTGGTCGAAGCACTTTAAAAATTATTATTACTCACGAAGAGGATGCTCAATCGAGTAATACCAGTTTCTTATGTTAGCTTTGATTGAAGTTATGGTTCTCTTTGTACTCGCATGACTCACGTTACAATGCCCCGATCAAGGGTTCCTATCAATTCTTTGATATATTTTATGAAACAACTTAATGAGAGCGCGTACGAATAATGAAAAGAGCTTGACTATTTTAATTAATAACCACCTAAAGAGAATCTACTAAACCGGCCTCGATTTTTTAGTTTCCATCGTGAAGAAAAATGAAAAAAAAAGAAACAGACTTTTACCTTAACCGCAGAAAATTTAGTCTACAACTATGGTTTTATCAGGTGGTGATCACCCAAGTGGTGGAAACCATGGTCATGTAATACCTAAAGAGATTAAATCTACAACAATACACATTTCGAAAACCTACTTTCCATAAAAAATACTAACGGGAAATCTGAACAGCGACTGCGGAATGCAGTACTTCGTATATTTCTTCATTTACTTGATTAAGTACCATTACAATCCAATATTCTATTAAAAATTCCATCAAATCAAAGTGGGTAAATTTGGACATAGCGGTGACACGCATCTAAAGATACATTTTTTCAGGAAGGAGCAAAAGCCTTTAACTCTCGTATGTGCTGCATCGTCCTCCTCTTCCCACCTCCTGGAATTTCCTCCAAATTTTCAATTCACCTACACTATAGGAAAACGGGCGACATTGGAAACGTCTTCGCCCGATCGCCGCCGTCCTAACGGAGTTTGGAGAGTTAGTGCGGAGGAGAGAGCCGGAAAGCGGGGTAGAAAGAAGGCCGAATCGAGGATAATTTAAGAGAGGAATGCATTCCGTGCCAATGCGACACCTTTCGAAGGAATTACTTCCAAGCAGAACGCTACAAGCCGAAGGCAACGTCCCTCTGAGTTCGCCAGATCGTTATGATTCCACAAAATAAGGCTCGTCTAAACTCCCAAAAAAGAAACGGTTTCTACACAGCTGCCCCTCTTTCATTTTCTCACCTTACACGCCTTCCTTAAGTTTCATCTTCGTTCCAATCCCACGAACAATCTTATCCTCCTTTCTGCTGGTTCTTAGCCTCTTCTTCCATTCCCTCCCGAATCGGATTAAGTAGTGGGCACAGGTTCTTAAGATGTTCGAGCTAGGAGAAGGGAAATGTTTTCTTTTCGGAAGAGGAAAGATTCTCTCAGAAAAATGTTTTCCGCAATATATATGCGATAGAAATGCGCGATTTGATCTCTCAGAGGATGCTATGAATATTCTCCTCAAAAGTAATGTTTCTCGTGAAGACGTAGCTTTGAGGGTTTGTCAACACTTGAGTGGCTTTATTGGCACGAGAGAATATTTTGGTAGGAACTCTAATGGTGCTATACTTGCTAAATACTCTTCATTTATGGTATTTTATCTCAAAATCTGATGACAGTAATAATGTTAGTATTTTACGCTAAGGTTTATCCCCCCACCCGTCACAAAAGCCCTTTATTTTATTAAATCTGCCGTTCTTCTAACACCAGATTCGTCGTCCGTAGCCTAGTGTAGTGAGGGCTTCAAAAGTAATTTTATATCGAAAACTATGCTAAAAATTTTTATATACTAGGGTCCAAGACAACGTTGGCATTTTAGAATAATTGATCGAAATAACACTTAGTTACAATCCAATCCCCTATTTATACGAAATCTCCCTTACCTGTTTTTAATCTCCGTCAGCGGAAGCCTATTTAAAATACGTTTTACTGGAGAAAGTGGCTCAAAAATTTTCATGAAAACATTTCAAAGAAAAGGATTGGATGCAATATGCTGGAAATAACGAAATAACTGTTTATGTGAAACTAAACTTGAAAAATTATCGTCGTTGGATAATTGTTTTAGTTGTTACTTAGAAAATGTTTGGATGCCACCAAATACGATTGATTTTTCATGAATATAACGTAAACAACTTTTTTTCTCTACATCTCTCTACGTATTTCTTAACGGAAAGAAGCGACGTAGAACTTTTGGTCCTTTTCATTATCATTAACGGCCCAGTGATAAGATTGGAAGTAAAGTTTTTGCGGATGACATGGTTATCTATAGGCAAATAGAAAGAAAAGAGAATATTTAATACTATCCAAGGCCTTTGATAAAGTTTTTAATGGTATAATTATAAGGTAGAAGAGCTTAATGTACACCTACATCCGTAATGTGAGTAGATGGGCACTTAAGAAACTTGGCTTTGTTAAGCCGTTCGAGGACAATTCACAGCCGCCGTTTCTCTGCCGATTTACCGCATGTATTATGTATTATTGTTTTATCGATGAATTTAGTCCCATGCAGAATGTTTGGGCGAATAAAAGCACTTATTACGTTCTTTTGACCTTATAAAACTTTACTAATTCCAACACAACCCTCTACTACTCAACCAAAGAATGGTCCCTTCAGTTAATCAAGGCCAAATTCACGGTATAATTTGGTATTTATCTTGCTCTAGGGTATGTCATAGGATCTCAACATAAACGTATTTAACCGAAAGCAAAAATTGCAAATATTTTATGAGTAATTATTACTAAAATATCGTGCTGGAAAAAATGCGCCGCCAAAAAGTACCTACTTCGCGATAAAGAGGCGGTGGCGAAATGTCTCAGTCTCTCGTCAAGCGAATCTTCGCGTTGCTAGGAGTGAAGATGTAATGAGTGAATGTTGGTAAATTGCTCCAGTTAGACCCAGGTAGATGTAGTATTTCTAAAAGTGCTTCGGTGGCTGAGATCGTTTCGCACATAGGCCCTACCAGGGGAGGATCAGCTTCCATCAAAAGCGAAGACGCAGCCCAATTGGCTATCTGGAAATTCTCAGTTAGATCTCATCTAGAGTATGCATACAGTGTATGCGAATCAACAGATAAGTGTTGTATTAGTGAACTATAAAAGAAGCATCGAAATGCCGCACGTTTTGCTTAGATTTGCAACGATAACTAGGTGAGTATCCCCAAGATAACAATTGAAATAGGAAAGGAAACGATAGATGAAAGATGGCTCATACTAACGTCAACATTTCTGAAAATAAAAATTAAATAAATTCTGAGATAATACCTTTATAGAAGGCGTAGTAGATATTATGTAATTATATTGCTTCGTAGGACGTTCAGATAATATGAAAAAAACACGGCAATCTAGAAATCATAGGATAGGACCTATGCGATTCAACGATTCATTTGCAGCTAACAATTAGATTCAACATACGATTTGGGTGTAATGGAAACGGTCCATTCATCTCTTCCTACATTCCAAAATCCGGTTAGCTGATGATGCTGAAGTAGTATAACAATGTATTATTTTTATAAGTGTTTCGACTACCTTGGTTATTTCGAACACATAGGCCCGCACCGGGAATCGAACCCGGGACCGCCTCCACCAAAGGCGAACGCGCAGCCCACTTGGCTATTTGGGAGCATGATGCTAAAGATACGTTCTTTTCATGGAAGAATCTCCCGGTATAAAAGACATATTCTGTATCTTAAAGAGGGGAACTCCTCGTTTGACCGACACTCACTTGACCGTCGCTTGACCGACGCTCACTCGACCGACACCTGTGTCGGTCAAACGAAGTAGACCCAAGAGTATCATTATTCCATGCTTTCATTGTAATGCATTATTACTGCTCAAGCTAAAATTCATCACCAAGAACATGTAGTGTTACGGATCTCAGGCATGCTCATGACACGTTCTTAAACGTCATCCTTAGGGAAGAAACGTAGAATTTAAACTTGTACCATCTTCACCTTCTCTGTCCTGGAATACCTGCATATTTTCTGTTAACGTTCACAGCAAGAGAGATAATTTCACGGTTTCGTCCTCTCCTAGTAGCGCCAACCCTTAAAAGCATGTAGATGAGCTCTCCTTAAGCAAATGGATGTCATCGTGATACTCAATAATTTATTCCTATTAAAGTGTCACTTAACAACCTATCTCTTTGTCACTTTGTGATTGCTGAAAGTGTGCGAAGGAATTTCGGAGTGTAATGGTCTATCGAGTCTACATCTAGGGAAAAATTCCAGACCTGAAAGGACATTTGATAGGGTTAGAAAATTCACTCTTGCAGGAAAATAGAGGAAGGTTTTCAGCTTTGTAGGATATCGTTGGAAAGTAGTTTATGAGATGTCAGGGATGCCGAGTATATTATCGGCGATGTTTTATAGTAGTTCACTGATTATTATACTATAGTTTACTGATTAGAGTGCATGTTGAAATTTGAGGGATCGCTGAACTAAGCCGTTGATAGAATAATACTGGAAAAGACGAGGATTCATCCACGAAGTAGGTTCTCATCATATTTTTGAGAGAGAAATGTTTTTCGTCAGTAAAATATGTTATTGCTCAAGGGCTGTTAAATGCCAAGGGCATAAATGTACGTAAGTTTATGGACCTTTTGCGATATGTTAGCGAATTAGAATGTCTATTTGAAATATAAATATTAATCACTTTCTCCATCTTTCGCAAACATTTCTTTTGGCGAATTTTCTTGGTTTTTAATATGTATAAATTGAGATCAGTTTTGTTGAAGTGAAAATAAATACTTCATATTTTCCGAAAATACTAAGTGCAAATTTTCGCTTCATTATGTCTTTCCACTAAGTACCGCCAGAAATGATCGATTATATCAGTTTTTTGTCGATCTCAAAATAACTAATACCGTGGTATCAATTCAATTTTATTCCTTTACTCCCTAAGTTGCAACCAAGTTATTACTTTTAAACTTCATTTTACTGGCTTAAATACGTACAATCTAAAAAATGACACGTTTCATTCACGACCGAAAAGACAATGTTGTCCACCGAGGTATTACATATGAATATCCATAGTGGTACCTTACTTTGATGAAAGATCGAAAACTACTGTTTTAATCTTTCATACTATGGCTTTCGACCTAGTCACGCCTTCATACTTATTATCATTTCAAAAAAAAACTTGCCCCGTAAGCTGCATGTTTTCCTATTAAGAATATTTTCAATATTTATCGTCCAATATTAGAAATAGTGGTTGATGAACGGTGCTTTTTGCGAAAAAGTTAATCTTCAAGGAAAAAGGGTTTAGATGACTTGACGATAAGACGCTCCTCCTTGAGAGTTAATCTAATTAATTACTCAATAATGAACCAAACTCATTCACAGGAAACTCTCAAGCGTATTTTGGTTGCAGAATTTGAAGAATTTAGAGATAATAAGCATCCAACTTCATTATATTTGTGTATGAATTATTTAGTCGCCAAGATACCCTTAAATATCTTTCATTTTAAAGATATGATGTTACTATTTTATAGCTGTCATAAAAAGGTTAAAGTTTCCACAATACACTTGATTTTGAAATTTTTCATAAAGTCAGAAGAAAATTTGCAGCTCCCAATAATAAACTTATGGGAAAAATCCATCACTTCTTCGTTATTTTCGACTCCCAGTTACTTCGCATCAAGAGTGAAACACCAGAGGGGTTCAGTTTCCGATCCGTCATCGCATTTTCCCGTCTCGTATTTCAAAGACAACGATAGATTAAGTCCTAGAGAGGAGCCGGGAGGATCGATACCGCGAGTAGAAATAACAAGCATCCGTAATGAATAAGTGTAAAGCCTTTTAAAGGAAAGCACCCCATCAGAACTTCCACGTTTTTCAGGGTAAAAACTTCTCCGACACATACTTAAAAGACCTTAAACAAGAGCCACCTCAAGCGACGGGTGGAGCCTTCCCTCTCCCCCGCAATCGAGGCGCTACCTCCCACGCGGAAAAAATTCCAAAAGCTCATTGGAGATGTTTACGGCTGCGAATATGCGAAGGAGATATCAGTCATACAATGCTAACTCCACACGCAGCATTACGCTTCCTCCATCCGGGAGCTCACACATGAGAAGAAGCGGTGAGAATGCAACGAAGAAAAGCTTGGTAAAACCCGATACTCTTCAAAGGACCTGGGATATTTGGGATGAAAGTGCGACTCGGGGTGGGGGTGTAAGGGTGTGTAGGAAGACGGGGAGAAAGGAAAGGATGAGAGGAAAAAAGAGCGATAGAGGAGACGACGTACGGTATAATCAAACTTGCTGAAGCAGGTTCCTCTGTATGTTTCAGGCATCGACTGTTCCTATGATCAAAGGAGATAGGGGTCCTCCTCTGCCGTCACTCAGCTCTCTCCCTCACTCCCTATGATCCCTTCCATCGCACCCTTCCTTCTTTCCCTTTTTCTCCATCACGTTTCGCTCCTCCCCTTCCAGATTACTCCATATTCTATTCCTACTTCCAACTCTCCTTGTTTTTCCATATCAGAGACACACATGCCGCAACTCTTGTTGGCTTTTGGGGGCATCCGCTTCATCCGCATATGTATCAAGAACAACGTGGGCTTAAAGCAATTGATCGCATTGAGTTCTTCTTTAAGGATAGACGTATTCCGCTCGTCGAATAGGTTAAGTCGCAGGATCATAAGATTTTCATATCGAAGTTTTTGGCACACTATTCTTACATGAACTACAATTTTCTTTACTAAATCCTAGGTTTATATGTGCCGAAAACATCGTGAAGTGTGAGTTTTTTCTACAACAAACAAGCAAGAAAACGAGCAAGAAAATAGAAGCTGATAAATAAGAAGACAACAGGCCATAGAGTGCTATGCCGATGAGAATCAATAATAGTCTTTCTGAAAATTAAGTACGAAATTGAAGGAGATGATCGTTGACTGGAATTAAATGTGTTTAATCAAAGGAGATAGGGGACATTTAAAATCGAGAGCAAAGTTGAGGGAACTGAGGGAAATATGAGAAAACTACGAACGTAAAGGCGTGCATATTGAAAACCCAAAGGATAAACAGAGGTGAAGAAAACTGACGAGACGGTGACAGCATACGCCCGAAAAGTGGGAGATACGTGTTATTATAAGAAATAAGATATGCGCAGTATAATTCTTTAAGTTTGGAAAACAAGGTCATAGGGCGTCTGAAAAATGAATTATTTTGGCAATTATGAAGTAAATAGTATCTAGGCTCAAGAGTTTCAACTTCCAAATCATATATCGAAACCGTTTTTCGGTTGTCAAGATGTTCTGGATAAATCTAGTTTTGGGCTCCTTTATAGCTCTAGAAATGATTATAGGTAAATATCACTAAGCAATCATTAGAGGCTCAAGGCAGATTTAATTGAGTCAAGAATATATATTTGTAATTTAAGTTGCTTAAACCTCTCTATGGGCTGACTTTATACATGAAGTTACGTTAATTTTTTACCGACAAAATTATTAAATTGGAGGTAATATTTTCAAATCTGTTTTACATGAGCTGAAATGAAAAGATCAATGGAATTGTTACTATGATGTTATAATCAATAAATTAAAAGTGATCGTACTTTTGCTGGTATAATACTTTCGTCAATGCAGCCCTCGGTGGCTTAGGGGTTAGCGTACTAACCTTCGACGTGGTCCTGTGTTCGAATCCTGGTCAGGATATGGTTGTATACGATGCGTTATTTCATTTGAGTTTTAATTACAAGAATGATCTTTTTAGGTGTAAGTTCACCCGAAATAAAGACGTGAATATCATTTTCTATCATTCACAAACGTGAAAGTCTAGCTCCAGCATGGAAGAAGAAAGGAATCCGTCTAAAATGAATCCATAGAAATTATCGACCAATCCATCACTGGAGCCACAGAAAATTGCATCATTTTTGCGTGACGTACTTATCAATGGAATTGAGTCTCGGTAGGGGTGAGTTGCAATTTCTTTATTTTCCCCTTTGTTGCACGTTCTCTGTGGTGAGTAGCTATCCCGCAAAAGAATATAGCGGAAAAATGTTTGGGAATCACGACGATTTCTCTATCTCATCTATCTGAGGACAGACATGGAATTGGGCCAAATAGGAAAATGTTTATGGATTCCGTTTCCTCTTCTTGGCAATAACTGTTTCCATTTGGAACGCTCGAGGGAAGAGGCTTATCGCGTGCACCATATAGTCAGCTTCATTTCAAGATAAACATAAATCTCAAAGAGATACTACTAAAGTTAGAAGGCTTTTCATTTTTCCACAGGTGATTTTATTGTGAAGACGTTATTTTAATACGGGTATCACTCTTGTGGCTTTCAAGGGATTCTGGTTGTAAAAAACTGAGAAAAATCACCAATCATGCCCATTTATTGCTATGTCTCTATTTTTGTTTTAACGAAACTTTTTTTATGTATAGGTTATCATTCAGAGGTATGTTTTTTGGTGGGAAAATTATTTTTTCGAAACCTTATGAGTCAGTTTCCTGCCTGGTATTTCCTTTGGAAGCGAGGTAGTTGTCTCAAGAAAGGTCACGTACTAAATATAACTTCATTATTTGTAAATGTATGACATATGAAGGCAAGTTTCCAACTGTCTTTCCACAATAAACAGAACTTCAGACACCGGAACTAAGTATGTACTATTCATTAAGTTGATAAAATAATAAGGAATTTTATAGCTCTTTTTTCTCAGATGCTACTGTATCTACACCTGTATATTTTTAGAATTCGTGCTATATGTTATAATGCGGAAATTATTCATTTTTAGAATTCTAGCTGTAGAAAACAATGATAGAAGTAAGCAGATTTAAGTATCCACTTAAATCATTTAAATCACCAACCATACCTTCCTATTTGCAATGAGGCAGGTTAACTGAATTTGAACTCTCCTATAAGTGCGTTATGTTGCATAAGTATGCGTTTTCCCTCAGGGAAGTTAGTACGACCACAGGTAGAAGCAACACGGCATGCACCGAATTCGAACTAACGTCGTAAAAAGTGTCACCAATGTCCGTATTCCAATTGTAAATCGATGTGGAATCACTGAAGATTCCCGTATAAATGTGTCTAGTCTCTTGGCACAAAATTTCGGAAAGAATAGTCAGGGTATTGCTTCCAAAGTTTGTCAGAACCTAGGGATAGGATGGATTCTTCCTCCACTTTGCCACCTTTTTAATTTATGGAAGTAAGTATTATTTTCTAACATGCATATAACTGGAGGTGAATATATTCAAAATAGACTTAGTTAGGCGGACCCCTTGTTTGGCGAGATTAGACCTATACGACCTCGCCCAAAGCTCAATACGAAATGCAAGTGCGAAGAAAAGTAAATCACAATAGAGGTAGAAAGGCCACAAAACCACAGAAATACAAATAGGCAAAAATAAAAATAAGCAACGGTGGTAGACAATTTAAATTTTTATCTTAACATTACAGTATTGTATAACACCTTTCCGGAAAGTGAAAGACCTGGGTTCAAGTCCCAGGCATATCGCTCTTTTTTACATCCGTTTATTCTAGTGGTATTGCTATAAGTATTACACTGGTAATTTCGCGTATATAGGTACCAGAAATCGAACCCGTAACTATTGTATAACACTGATATTTCACAAGATTAAAATTACCATTGCATTTTCGTGAAAATAGACAGTGTCGTTAAAATTTTATGGATGATATGGCTAGGAACGAAGGTAAATGCTACAGTGCAAATAGTGGAAATAAGGTGAGCCAGTATGTTAACAGAGAGAAGATTACATATATTTAAATACCTCTGAATAAAGTGCAAGTGGTTGCGTGTCAATCAATAAAATATAAATATACCTTTGAAGGTTGCAGAATGAAATTTTGAAATAAGAAGAGCGTCTCGCGTAAAAATGACGAAAAAGCTTAAATAATAAATCAGAGGGCGTGAGTTTTGCAGAATTATTGCTGATTCATATACAATTAAAAATGTATACGAGTATTTATAGTCTTGAGGGAGGGGTTAAGGAAGTCTGACTTGTCGGAATTTAAATCGTAAGCAGTACGTATCCCAATAATGAAGTACTCCACGTGACCGATAGACTCTCAAGAAGAGCTCGTAAATACACAAGAAGCCGTATTAGGTAAAATACGGGTTACATTACCATAATATTTCTTTCGTATTTTCGTAAAACCTCGTGTTTTTTAACCAATGAAAAGTAGATTAAAAGAAATAACTTCGGATATTTCTGAAATAAATTTAAGTTGTTTGTGCCTGCATAGTGCGTATATTTAAAACACTTCAGTTACGCTGTTTCTGCAGTCAACGTGTAGGCAACAAGAGGAGGAAAGAATGAAAGCGGCAGGCATTAAAAATTTAAATTAACATGCAATTCAAAGCCCCTCTTCTGCCTTATCAGCTCTCACCAGCGCCTCAAAATAACCGACCACAACTACCTATTTTTGGGTGTAATTAGTGAAAGTTACGAGGGAATAAGTTCATAAAGCACTTTTCGTAAGAACTTAATGACGCAGTGGTCGATGAATTTAAAATTTTGGGTTTAAAAGCCGAGGAAAATGTCGTTTGTGGTGTTACTGCTACCTTAACTTGGTAAATCGAATATTTTAAATTTTTCTTATGTTACAGGGTAGAAAACATGTATCTTATTTACTTTTGGCTCAGAATCGTTCTTGCTTGTGATGATATGAAGGTAGTGAGGCATGAGAAATTCTGTGCAATACAATTAATTATGGTCAATCCTCCATTAAAATTATTCTTTGTAAGACTCTGCTGTACCTACGTAGAAAATTTTCCTGCATAGTACACCGGGTCAGATTGAAAAGTAAGGGGAAAATACCCAATTACTTGTCTGTCGTAGTAATCCTCATTCTTTCTCTAGGGCTTTTGGTTCTAGTGATGAAAGATTTGAGGTTCAAAACGGATTTCGGGCTGAGTGATTTACTGACAGATCGCATTTTGTAGGAAAATTAGAATAGAGTGAGTATAGACATGCTTGGACGGATTGATTAAAATCTGAAATATCTCTTTGTTTAGGTTTCCGAGGAAATTCGACGGGAATTATTTTATTACCGCTTCTTGCAATTGCCTGAAACGCCTGGAGGCCACTCGCCGGCGATATTTTGTAAATTGAAGCCTTTTACCCTTACTTGATGAAATGCGAACTGCTCTTTACTTTCATTGCTATTTTCATAGAAAAATATAAAATTACCTTTTTTATTCGCGAACTTAATATCTTCCCTGAAATCATTACTTGTAATCATAATGCAAAACTAAATTACATTAATTTAGTGAGTAGATATAAATCTGATGGCTAGCTAAATCTAGGCAGAATACTTTGAACTTTATTCCACTTTGAGTATTAATGGTGATTGGCAAAAAAACGCATGTAATGACGTGCATTTGTTTCCGGAAGGGAGGAAAAGCCTGCTTGAACATCTTAAAAGGCCGCGTATAGCTTAAAAGCCGCATGCTCCCCACCTCTGGTTAAGCCCATTCATTATATAACTCCGATGAAATGGGATAGCAGACCAAACATCTCTTCCTATTTCCCAGTTTGCCACTGATTAAGGTTTCCAATCTTTAAAAGACATGGGTTTTCCAAACAGCGCGTACTATCGGGTTTCTATGACGAGTCGATCATTTGCATTTTCTGTCTTTCCTATGCATTAGAGAATGTTAAATGTAAATTATCCTTTGTATTTCAATTCCAAATTTTTTCTTGTTTTTTGCCTAACGTGAATATCCATTCGCAATTAGACTACTCACTTTTTAACGAACGCTATAAACACCCAAAAGAAACATTTTCAAGAAGGATTAATTTTAAAGAATAGATGCAAGCATTATCTAGTTAAATGTAAGCTAGCCTTCACGGAGGACGTTGTCCGAACTTCTGCAACAGCTATAGAAATTGCTGGACGGAATATAATTCAAGAATCACGTTTCATACAGCTAAAACATTTTTGTAGGTAATTTTTCATTAGTATAAGCTGATTAAATTTTAGAACACAAGGAAAAAGGTTTAGGTAACTTGGCACGATAAGGCGTGCACTTAGGAAAATTATAGAACTCTTATTCCGTAAATAAAGTTTATGGCCACCTTCTTAGGAGCATTATTCGCTTCTCAGTTGCAATTGATCTCCATTGACTTTATCAGAATCCTATCTCTATTTCTATACTTCTCTTAGAATGAAGTCGATGGTAAGTAATGTATCTCTTGAAGAATTTACTCATCTCATCTTACGCTAACCCATTTTACCGATATTTACGAAAACGAAGACGAATTTAGTCGTTGAAAATGGAGCAAACGAAATATATTCAGTCGACGGACAAGCGGCTGTAACGATCGCTTCCGTTTCTATGGACGGACAAATAAAACTGTCATCTCCAACATAACGAATTCGCCCGGAATTGTTCTTGCGGAAACGTTTTCGCGTTGATTCGAAACGTTTCCGGTCATTTGATCCATAACTAAGCAAGCCCGTTTGAATAAGTGTTCGATATCCGCGTTCGACAGAAGCCAAAGGAAACGTTACGACCGCAAACCGATCCGCCAGGGTTGAACACTGGGAATCCGCATTCAAGGCCCTTGCGACTTCCATCAAAATCATCGAAAAAATCGAAAATTTCGAAAAAATCGAAATCCGTGGACGATTTTTGACGCGCATGAATTTTCCGGTGTAATCCTTTTGACACACAACAGTGTCCCGACCACCCCAGATAAAAGGTCCTCTCCACATTATCCTGGGAACAGCGCGAGCCTTGCGGTACCCGTTGGTGGTGGCGAGCGTGGCTTCTGCACCTCTCTACCCGTGGGGAACCGCTTTCGGGGGGCAGATGTCGGGATGCGGAAGTGCAGAAAGCACCACTGTGGCAATAGAAAGGGCAGAGGGCACCACTGTGGTAATAGAAGGGGTAAAGGGCACCAGTTAGGCGCGTGGAAGGGGCGCGGGTACCACGGCGTCGCACTCACATCACGGCGACCTCAAAAACCTCTCTTGCTATAGTCTCGCGATCGGACGCTACGGCCGCAAAAAGCGTATCCGATCCACTCTACGGGAGGCTGCTTCTCTGGTAAGCGCCGACGCCGAGTTTTAATGGAAAATCTGGAAAAACGGAAGGCGGTGGATATTGGATTGGGTGATGAGAGCGATGGTGTGAGACGATCGCGTAGGAGAGAGGATCGCGGAGGAGAAGGGTAGTTGTTCGAAATAGGCTGTGTAAGGGAGTTGGAAGGCCTGGGCGGAAACGGAGGCAAAACAAACGAAAACTACAATTGTTCGGCGTTTTTCATCCAACCGGAGGATATGGAAATAACTGCCATTGCACCCTTCCATCGCTGATACAAGTCCGATTCTTCACTCTGCTTGTAGGGCCTCTCAAACTCTCGGCTGAGCGTTACTCTCAAAGTGCAGGAAACTGGTTTGTGAGTTTGAATCGTCGAAGGTCGACACAAAGCCGGGGTAAGGAGATAGAGTATTTCCTTTTGTATGATTTGTTTAACCTTCCGGGGTTCGACAGAAGTAGTTTTATTCCATATTCTTACGATTGTTTGAAACTTCTGTGTACCACTAACGGGGGCATATTGCAAATAAACTGCCTTTCACTAAACTAGTAGACATGCACGCAACTCCTTTCTTATCCCAAATTCATTTCAGTTATTCCGAGTCATTACCCTAATGCAAGTTCACACCCTATAACAGATGTTAGGCTAGTTATCTTCATTATTTTAAATGTTTCACCGTTCACCATTTGCACGTGCGCTCCGAGCAGCTTACATGCAGAAAATCACATATGGCGTCGTAAAATGAAGTTGTTCGCGGAATTAATATGCAGGAGACGTCTTTTTTCAGCTGATTTAGGGAAAATGCATGTCGAGAGTAAGAGCCCAGTACTTTTTCTTCCTATAATTTATCAATGTTCTCGTTGAACAACATCATGACTCACAAAACAGTCGTAAATGAATCATAAATATTTAAAATTAACGCATATCTGGAAAGATCGGTTCTGTCAACATACATGTTTTTATTTTGTTTTCTGAGATACATTGAAAGTGATCTGGTGACGCCTGATGAGTGCTACGTCACGCACCTTCGTGTCATGCCATGGAAACCTCACTTATACCGAACTGAAGAGCGTGGGGTTGATGTAATCCTATTCGGAGACAGTTTACTAAAAACCCTTCGAAGCTCAGAACACTTATTTGAACGTTCCAGGTAGATTTGCTGTTGCTATTTCACATTTGCTCTTGGTTTCATTGATTGTAAATAAGGCAGTTTACTATGAATAATACTATATACTTTAACCCCAAGGTCCCAGGTTCGGGTATTTTTCGGATTAGGGAATGGTCGTAGCATCGTCCTTTGTTAGTACTTGTAATATTAAATAAAATGAATTTCACAGGAAATTAGCTTCCTGTATCCATTATAAAAGTTATTATTATAGAACCATATCAAGTTTTCTCAAGAGTACGTATATTTAAACGTTAAAATGGATCAGATTTTCGGATTGTTAAGGACAACGCAAAAGATATAATGCACAATTAACTTGATGAAGGAATCATGATGGCAATTCAAAACAATATTACCACCTAAATGTATGTCTTGGGTCATCCAGCATACCTTCAAGAGAGATTTAGATACAATGTTCAACACGACACAAGATCTACAGCGTCGAGCGTGTTGCATATATAGGGCATGTAATCTAGCACTTCTCGAGAAATAATCAACGTCTCAATTTGTCACGTTTCGAAAAATGTTACTTCTTAATGTACATTTTAAAGTTAAAGATTCTAGATAACCTCGCTGGGAACCTTTCATCTTTAGTTTCGGCAACCTTGGGTTACATCTTTTGTGTGAGTCCATTTTCCAGTCAGATGATGAACTAAGATATTTAGAGCGTTGGAAAAGACACCCTTGAACTCTTCCATAGTAACTCATACGTGACTCAAAATCAGATCCCCGCGGGAGGAAATAATAATAATATATTTTTAAATACATTCCAATGTGAATAATAACAACCTGTCAGGCTAAAAACTTGTCAGCGGGATGGAAATGAACCGTTAAAATAATGAAAAACCCAGAAAACAACGAATTAAAATGCAACTCCAAAATAGAAAAAACTAAACTGAATTTGCATGTAATACAACCAAAGAATACAGATAAAATAATAGACAAGCAATGCAATTTAAACCAGATTTTACAAAGTAATAAAATGTTTGCCATTTTAATAATAATAATTTAAAAAAATAATAATGTAATAATTTATTATTACTTTCAGGACAGTAAATACGATTGAGGTATAACAAAGTATACATTTCACAAAGTATTAAAGTATAATGTTATAAAGTTACAACCTTTCTAATTCTTCATTACGAGTTTGAAATAAGAACACTCAGGTCCTACTGAGCCAAAGTAGGGTCGTTAGGTGCTGTCCAGGTTAACAACATAAAGAATACCCAGAATATGAAAGTAAGCATTTGAAACTAAAAAAAGCTAAATTACAAAAAAGAACAATATATTGCACAACAAAACAAACATTGCACAAAGAAAATGACACATGGACAGTATGTAATATTATAGTTGTTTTTAAGTACATACACAAAAGAAACATTGGTACCTTTTTCCAATGATAACACTTAATTTTCTACTTTTGAGAACAATTATAATCCTTTTGTTACTTNAAATGAAATATTCAGTCGAAAACTTGTATTGGATATTACTTTATCAAAACGCAACACAATTTTTTTACACAAGATGCTGTGATAAGCGAATTTGAATTGCCGCTACACTTAATTTTCATTTAAGTAGAAAAATTAAGTGAAAGCTTTATTGTGATAAATGGTAGAATTTATTGATATTCGACAGAGAAAATACAGTTTAAACTAATCCGCGGATTAAGTTGAACGTAAAAAAGAGGAAAAAAAGGAGAGTTGGTTTTTCCTTCAAATCTACTGAACAGTATACATTTAACCTTTTTCCAGTGCTAAACAGAAAAAGAAATTGAATCACTTCGTCGATTGAAATTGAGAGCCGATTAGATTTTCGGTGTCTGTAGTCGCTCACTGAAATAAAAATCGAGCTCCTCACTCGGGATAAACTATGGCCGTAGACACGCATATCAAAGAGAACCCGCACTCTGTCTTCGATGGAGTAATTCGCGCGCTTATCTCGTTCTACTCATAGCAGACAATCTCGCTCTGCAGAATATAATGTTCCGCGGGTGGAAGCGGTACAGAGAGAACAAGTCGGGAGAGATGAGCGGAGGGGAGTAAAGACCCAACGGAAGGGAAAGAAGCGGGGGCGTGGGGGGGTCGCCGCATTTGATTATGAGGCCAGGGATCTTGTAGGAGATTTAACCTCACGCTGCCTTTATGAGCCCTTAATGGTGCTCGGAGGCTGTAAGTGCGTCTCGCTCTGCAGCTAATAACGCCGTGAGCTTCATGGGTTATTGGAGAGGGGGAGTTCGTTCCTCTCCTCGTGACACTCTGAGATGCTCCGTTTTACATTTTCATGATGAATGCCTCCAAGTGGCACCGGCCAAGCTGAGAATCACCATTAAACAGCTTTCCCAGTTCCTTCCTCAGCCCATCTACCTCTTTGCCTGGCTTAAAACTCTTTACCCAGTCACATCTGAACCTTCTCTTTACTCCCCTACGTCCTCAACTTTCCTCAAAGACTTTCAGGCTCTCGTACAGAATGGGGACACCCAAAGTGGTTTTCGGGTAATGCGAAGGAAAAAGGATATTACGGAACTGTGAATGTATCATTTCCCTCATATACTTTTATGAAAATCATCACTAAGGTTTAATTTCCGTCTCTTTACCGCTTCAATCCTCGTTTTGGAAATGTATGACAAGCCGCTTCTTCTTCAGGCATTCAAGAAAATAAGAAAAAAGGAGACCATGGTAAAAAACAACAGCGCAAGAAAAACAATAAAAATAAACAGCCTGACCTTCATTGCCAAGCTGCATTATCAGGTGGAAGTTAAAAACAAACTGTAACTTTAAGTATACAAAAAATGGCGTTATTAATACCTATTGACAAGGAAGAATTTTCTGTTTAATTTATTTCCAGAAAAGACGAAGAAAGTCACAATTGATCGTTAATGAAGGTAGCATTAGAGTTTCCTTGAGAGAACAGCTTTTAGTAAATTTCGCAATTCAGGCTTACATCAATTAAATGGGTTATTGAAGCATATAATCGAACGTAGAATAATCCTTTTAAGGAACTGTTTACGCTTGAAGTATTAAAGATCAATAAGTCACCTCATTTTCGGAAAAAACCGTCCATTAAACTCTAGCAAAGCGTGGTAAAATGATATATGAATCCTTATTATTTGTCCACGGTTTTTATGTTAACGATTTATTTACTTATCAAAATTTAACCGTAAGCAAGGAAGTCTAACTTAAGGCTTCATTTATTCTCGTAACCCAACAAATAAATCTATATTGGAAGTAATAAAATCAATACATTTCTAAGAAGGGTTGGAAAGAAATTTCAGCCTCAGAACGAAATAACCATAAGGGTCATCCTCAATGTGCTACCCAAATAAACGGAAAATAAATCGGGAAGTTATACTTCTTAGAAATGTAACGGAGATTATATTAAAGTATGCTGAAAACTATGTAGTTTCATATTTATTGGTTTCATAATTTCGAATTTTTATAATGAAACTACAAAGCCTTTCCCGCCAGATCTATATTTGATAATATTTATTGGTACAAATACTAATAAATACTACTCTGCAGACTGTATTATACTGATTAATTACTATACAATAATAAATATTGTTATTTCATAATAATTTATATTTAATAATATACCTTAAAATAACCATAAGGTAGAGATAGGTAATGCAAGCTATATCATAAAATCATATGTTGATAAGAGAAGTAAATCTTTGTTGGAAACCTCAAATTTATTTTACTAAAAAAATTAATGACGCTTGAATGTTTGATCAGATCAATTAGAGTCACTACAATTTTGGAGACAATGTTGTTGAATAAGTTACATTTTTCCGAAAGTAGTTTTTCCTTTCATAGAGTGCCTCATTAAATCTATCCCCAATGCTCCTACCTCTTTATTTCCGATGTTTTACTTGTAGCTATTTAATAGTGTTTATCAATGAATTGCTTATAGAAAAGTTTGTAGATTCTCAGAGAAATTTCATTAAACTAGTTCTTGTAACAAATCATTTATCAGCACATTTTTCCATGATATCCCTATCTTGTAAAAGATTCTTGAGTAACCATTGATGGATATCTTTTCCAAAATGTAAGGAATGTGTGTAATATTTGCCACTCCTCTCGAGAAAATGAAAATAAATATGCCTCATTTTCCTCGAAATTTCCATTTACTTTGCGGAAACGCTTCTGCCTTTGAATTTCATTGTCCTTGTTCGTTCTTATGTGGAACAGAAAGATCGATGGTTCGTTTCTAATATTAATTTATTACAACCTTCTTTTTGATCTTCGTTCAGTACGTGCCCGAAAGGGAGTTTATCGTAAAAAAATTTAAGTTTTTGGTATAGAGTGAATTTCTTCATTAATGCATAATTTGTTCCATTTTTATGAGAGTTCGGCAAATATAATCGTTATATATTGATAAATGTGTTCTCATAATCATTTTAAGTTTGCATTTGTTTTTCTACCTTTTCAAACTCTCTCAATGCCATTGTTTTCATTGTTTGTCAAATGAACGATGAATCTGACTTTGCCGAACATGTTTCCCTCTGGGCTTCTGTTATGGAAGAAAGTTGAACTAGTTTTTTACGTTTTTTCTCTCCAAGACTATAAAATAGGAACAATTTTGAATGTGTTACATGAATATATGAAAAATATTAAGAGTTAATTTCATGCCAGTTTATTCATGTAGGAAGAAACTAAGCTTTAATAGGCCTCATATGCCGAAAACTTGTATTGGATATTACTTTATCAAAACGCAACACAATTTTTTTACACAAGATGCTGTGATAAGCGAATTTGAATTGCCGCTACACTTAATTTTCATTTAAGTAGAAAAATTAAGTGAAAGCTTTATTGTGATAAATGGTAGAATTTATTGATATTCGACAGAGAAAATACAGTTTAAACTAATCCGCGGATTAAGTTGAACGTAAAAAAGAGGAAAAAAAGGAGAGTTGGTTTTTCCTTCAAATCTACTGAACAGTATACATTTAACCTTTTTCCAGTGCTAAACAGAAAAAGAAATTGAATCACTTCGTCGATTGAAATTGAGAGCCGATTAGATTTTCGGTGTCTGTAGTCGCTCACTGAAATAAAAATCGAGCTCCTCACTCGGGATAAACTATGGCCGTAGACACGCATATCAAAGAGAACCCGCACTCTGTCTTCGATGGAGTAATTCGCGCGCTTATCTCGTTCTACTCATAGCAGACAATCTCGCTCTGCAGAATATAATGTTCCGCGGGTGGAAGCGNAGAATATAACAGCTATAAAACGTTTTAAATATTTCATTCTAAGCTCTTTTGTTTTAATGATTATTAGTAGAGGGAATTAGGGGAAAATGCTAGGTTGTTATATGAGCAGAAAATCACACGTGTAATTTACTAGAGCAATGGGGGTACTTTAATGGACCTTTTTCCATCAGCCTTGGTAGGAACATCATAGAGAGACAAATTTAACGATTGCCAAATTGCAAAGTAAAACCAAAAGCATAAATTTTATTCAAGATATTTTCCTTCAAGTTTCTTAGCACGCTATCAGATCCGATTTTACTCAATAGAAACAGTCTCATTAAGATTATTGTATTCGCATTTTCTTATTCAGGATTACGTTATTTTTCTCAAGTCCCCTCTCTTCTTCCTCTCATGCGAGCACTCCCTTCCCGTTACGCCCCGACCAAGGCAAACTTTGCTTCAAGAGTATCTTGCGATCTCTTTTTCGCCTTTCCAGAACAACAAACCAAGAAGAGACGCTGCTGTCTTCATAAACTCCTCAAACATTTGGTTTCTCTTTGAAGCATTAATAACTGCTCGGGGAATGACTTATAAGCTCTAAAAACGGTAATATTAAAAATGGCATTCTGAACTTAGGACGGATGAGTTAGTTCTTAATTACGCGGTTTTTATATAAATAAAATAGTGTTCTAAAATATTTTATTGAGAATCATACAAGCACGGCAAAGTTCACTCAAAATTATACCTATGCAACTCTAGTTAAACCATGAATAAATCGCTATCCAGAAAGAGACAATAACTTTCAAATTCCTCTTGAACTATTTCCTTGATTCGTGATTCCTTATAGTTAAACGAAGAGTCAGTGTTTAAAAATATGTAATGATTAACACAATTAACATTATAATGATTAATTATAATCATATAATGATTAAATTATCAATTATAATGATGCACACTTAGGGGAGTAATGTTAGCAACACTAGTGTGATAAAGTTCTTGAAGAAATGAAATTTACCTTAGCGTTTTATTCATCCTTGTGGTGTTCGACTAAATGAACAAGCAGGTTTTACTCATCGATCAACTGTTTAAAACACCTATAACTGTGGATCGTCATTTCCGTGTTAAACCGATATACCACTGCAGAGAGAGCAATTAATCTCATAATTAATTGTTTCCAAGCTTCGAATTACTCCAGATGAAAGATAATATCGTTGTTCAATTCATACTAACACCTTTGAAGTTTATTTTGTCGTCTTTTACAATTATTCTTTTTATCTTTAATTGTATTTTTTTGTATTATAATTTGACAAATGTAAAATCGAAGATGAGACTTTCTTGTTCAGACGTCACCCAATAAAGACGTTGGTATTGAATTGTATTGTATCGTATCTTTTGATACACCAGTAAACTAAGATAACGTAGTTTTATTAACATAATTATATCACGATGAATGGGCGTGGATCCTCGCAGAAGAAATTAAATAATAGACTTGGGTTGCTATGAAACAGAGCACGCTTACTGCATGAAAGTATCCTTTTATTAGGAAGATGGAATATTAGCAAGTAACCAAACAGCATTATGGCATAAGGAGGGATTAATTTTATCGTTTAAGTATTGTGCAAGGGGAGAAATAGCAAGGGATTTCTAAATTATATTGGTCATTATTTCATATGGAACTGGTTCTTTAGCATATTATATTAGAATATGATATCATTCACTGCGGGTGAACAAAGAACTGGAATTCAGCATTATTCCGTATTTTACATTCATTACTTTAATTTTTTATGATTTTTTAATAATTTTTAATTTCTGTAATGCTATAATTATACCATGCTTGAATTTAGAGGTTAGGTGTAAGAGAGGCCCACATGGACCTAACCTCACCGAATAAGGAGTTTTACAGCAACAACAACAACAAAAACAATAATAATAATGATAGTAATAACTCAATAGTAATATGACAAAATAAGGAGAGTTTTGCAATTTTTATACATGTATTATCGAGGATTGAGAGAGAATAATAATAGCCGAGAACGTCGAAACTTTCAGCTCCCGCTACCGTAATTGTTTTCTGAAACTTTGGGTAAATTAGGAGTTGTATAATTTCTACTGCTTTTGAAGGACTCCGCACTGTGGATGATTTGCCCTTTCAATCTTTCAAGCTTTCTCTCAAACTTTTCCGAAGTTTTTATCCGAAAGTTTCTTTGCCTAGTATGTAATTAAACAAAGCTGAGGTTTCTTTTCAAGGCCACGATCGGTCAGGTGGTTTCCTTTCTGTTCAGTTATATTAAAAAGTAATTAATTTTATTCGTAAGATAATTATAGGCTTTTACTTTGTCTTTGGATAGTCACTTTTTAAGAGAATACGAATCGTAATTCAAGTTTCTTCTAATTAGTTCAGCTGCGAGACCCATTTTATATTCAACTAATTTTAAGTACAAGTATTCCAGAGATTTATAATGAATCATATTATCCTCTCTCGTTCAAGCACATTTTCATCGGTACTTTAAGCTTTAAATAATCAAGCAATTCACTCTAATTACATTTTAATGTGATTAGTTTCAAAATTACTCGAAGGGATCTTTGTTTAAGAATACTGTTAGGCACTGTAATACGATAATCACGTTATTTGTGTTATTTAGAATATTAAATTATACCTTGAGTTTCCATTATTACCTTGAGTTTCCAACGCTGGATTGTTAGGGGACTTCTTCCATCTTCTTCTTCTATCTTCCGAGAGAAATGCACGTGAAATACATTCCTATCGCTTGCAGAGCTTATGAATTTAGCAGAAATATATTAGACTCACGAGAGCGAAAGATGATTTGCTCGAATTTTTATCTATATAAACAATTTTATTGATTGATACACGCAAAAATATAATAATATAAGAGTAATATTTTTATGCCACCCTTTACATACATATTTAATAACGAATCATTTATTTCAAGCCCCGTCCCTTTGAGCATTGTTGAAGTCAAATTCATATCTCCTTGTCGCCACTCTTATTAGAATAGAAAAGAAAAAAGTGTAGAAAGGATTTAGCTGGGATACATGGGTAAAGTTTTTTCTTGAAGTTATACTCCTGATGGTTTTAAGTATCCCAAACGTAAAATAAAGTGACAATCTTCAAGTTGCGCGTATTGCTGAACTACTTTAATCCGTGAACGCTGTCATGACAGAATATAACAGCTATAAAACGTTTTAAATATTTTATTTGTTAAATATTTTGAACTTTTACAGTGTAAATTCCGGCGTCGGAATAAGAGGTAATTTAAAAATGCTGTTTATTACTTATCCAGGCAACGAAGAGTTTATCATCTAAGGTTTCATCAAAAAGTCCTTTCCTATGACTGAGTTATTCTTTATTTAGCTCTAGTAGTTAACTGAAACAAAATACCTCAAGCTTACTTTTTAGTGTAAACAGAAAGCAGAAGTTAATTTATTTAGGGTATTTTCCAGTTCTCAGTGAGTGAGTTTAAGTCTCTGTGCTATTTTTGCTATCCAAGAATAGAAGTTGAAATATGCCATCGTGGCAATGAAAACCCTTTTAAGGGAGTCACAAGTCTTCATTATCTGCTAACTTTACTTCTAGGCATTTAGGATGTGGAAACTTTGAAAGTCTTATTCGTAAGTTTCATAGAAGTCACTTTCCATGTAAATTTTGAACATTAACTGTTGGAAGTAAGAACAAGCGCCATTGTGCAGTTAAATCTACTTTATTGAGTTTTACCAGAAAAAAATTTAGATAACAATTCAGTATCTTGGGCATGTTTTACTTTTTTGTAATTCTCTATAAACTAAGTATTTACCTGTTTTACAATACAATACCAACGTCTTTATCGGGTGAAATCGGGACAAGAGTCTCCCATTTTCCATTTAACCCTTGTGAAATCAATGTACAGATACGGAATGTAAAAATATATAAGATATTAAACTACAATGTATATATATTTAAAAGAAGGGAAGACAGAATGGTTCTATGGAGGAAAAAACGGATTTTTTTTATCACAGAAAAACATTTTTCCATTTCAGGAATACACCCACGAAGAGAAGGGGGTGTGAAAAACTTGCGGAAGTTGGAGTAAATAGAAATAGAGAGAAAGATTACATAAAACATAATAAAAGTTACTAACGTTGTAATCGTATACAACGAATATCAGAACATAATAATTTTTTGTTAATGAGAGTTGACAATTGAAAGTTTTACGTACCGACTATGAAATCTTTCGACCAACGAATAATTCGCCGTTAAGATGTACGGAAGGCAGTTTTCTTCTTAGTCGCTTAACATGATAAAAAGTCATGTTTGTCCTACAACATCCGCAGCTATGATTTATTCCCTAAAGGAAGAGACTCAGTCAGTTCTTTTCGTCCATCGGGGACTTTCTTCTTTAATAAAACTTTATAGACGCGGGAAGGAGTATCAATCATAAAAACTTCTTGATACTTTCATAATTCCGGAGTTAATCATGACAAAATAAACAAATAAAACAATAAGCGGTCACGGCGAGAGAATTACATCTCCGTGATTATGTGAGGAAAACACAGCGGAAGAATATCAGCCCAAAAAAATGAACTTGCACAGTGGGTTTATATTCTTCCTCGAGAAGCCTCCGCTTTCCACCGCCACACCCTCCCTGGCCATTTGTCTTCCCTGCAGGAAACGCCTCCTTCCCCTAACTCTTTCCTTCTCTTTCCTCTATCGCTAACCTTTATCCCTCCCTCTTGTCCCCCTTCTCTTACTGTATCACCACGCTTCCAACCCACCGCCATTCTTAAACGAGCTCTCTCAAACATTTTCCTCCAAAGCAGCATCCCATCCCTCTCATCTCCCGTTTCCCGTCTCTCGCTGTCTTCCTCCATTCTTTCCATTCCCCATCTTTCTCTACATACTCCTTTTCCTAACCTTTGCCGATCCCGCCATCCCTTTTCACCATCCCTCCGGACCGCGGGCGAGTTTTTCATCTCGAAAAAGTCGTGGACCTCGAGAAAGGCATTCAATTCACACGGTCCTCGGCACTTTGGATGCAGTTGCTTCTTCTCTGGCCATCCTTCACCAAATGCCGCTTCCCCTTTCATTTCAGCGGCCGATAACTTAGGCTAGAGGCGCCGTGGGATGAGTTGGGCGTGTCTTTTTTGGCAGTGGCGCGCACTCCGACCCGCTCCTCTCTCTTCATCAATTTGCGCGGAATAAATGACCTCAGACCTCACTCTGCTTACTCCACTTTTGTATGAAATGGGCTCCCCTGTTAGCCTCTTTTAGTTTCCTTTTTTTTTAAGGGTTCGTGTTATTGGGCGAGAGAAGGTAGTCCGGGAGAAAGCGTTTAGGATGAGTTCTTGTGCCATTTAAAGATTACAGTATGCTCTATTCAGGGCGCCTGAAGATTAATTATTCTTCTAAAAGATCAGGAGTAGCTTTTCGGCGAGGGAAACAGAATGCAGGAGAATGACGAGTTATTTGAATGTCAACGCGGATGTGTTTTTGAAGTCAAGTGCTCTTCCGTGAGCTGACGAAATAAATTATTCAACATTATTTTGGAATGGATAACATTTTAGATCCAAATTAAATTCATATCATTGGCATATAGAGAAGAGAATTGTGCTAATTAAAGGTTACAAGATATTCATTATCAACGTTTGAACTCCTTGTCTAACCCTTGCGTTAATTCGAGCGTTGTGCATTTAGTATTATCATCAATAGCAGGAATGTTTGCGATTGCTGGTCACAAAAATGAATTTAAATTTTACGGTAATTTTAAAACACCTAATACACTCTTTTATATTCTTATGGACCTGCTTTTGTCCCCTTATATAATAACTGTCGATAAATAGGAATCGCATTTCTTACCCAAATAACCACTGCTATCAATACGCTTAGGATCTGTGTCTCCGATTAGCCATGTGGGTAACGCGTTAGCTTGCAGTTCTGGGTTCAATTCCCGGTGGAGGGTTCACATACAAAATCACTTTAAGATTTGTAAAACTTTTAAACTTACTTCTACTGTTAGATATATCCATTAAATATATAAATTAAACTTTTAGGATTTCATTTTATATCTGGCTTTGTTCTCTCTATTATCTTTATGATAAAGATAATGATCGTTTAGAATTAATTACTAGAATGAAGACGTTAATTCTTGAAGTAACAACTTTAGTACATCTATCAGGTCTGAAGCAAAGGCGTTGCCAAAATTTGGGAGTTAGTATAGTTATTTTTTTTAGCTCTGCAGATGAAAAACGTCCAATTTTTTTCGAGTTACATGGTATCAATTTCCTTTTTATCGTGAATGTTAGTTCCGAATAGTTCTCCTCCTCTACAACATTCAATTTTCATGAGAAGCCCTCCTGTATCACAAGAATGCATTGCTATAGGACAAGATGAAGCATCTGGAGGAAAAAAACATCAACGTTTGGTTGACTCGCTTAAATAATTCACTTCAATTCCGAAGGTAGTGAGAACATGACGGCCCCCTATTTCACTTTCTCATTCTTCCACAAGGAGCTATCTATTTTTCTGGGCTACAAGTCCAGTTTAAACATAGCGTCACGTTGAGTATCGTTCCCAACGGTCTCCCGTCCTCTGCTTTTATTTACTGCTCCATATAATACCAATGCCACGAGAATTCACCTAGGTATAGTTCACCCGCGAGTTTCTAGATATCCAAGCACGTTAACATTACTAATGACTGAGACAATGTCAAATACACCTGTGTATATGCAGTGTGTCTGAAATATGTTCATTATTACATCAGATAGTAAATTTGTATCCCAAGTAGCGCGGAATTAGTTTAATCTATTTAGTTTTCATTTCAGTGCTCTTTGAAACGTTACGCTCTTTAACAAAGTGCTTATCTTACGAAATATTTGCCTCGTTTCTGCGATTTGTCAGAAGAAGCAGGATATTGCAAAATGTAAAAATGACCTGAAATTTTTTTTGAAATAAGGATGACATAAGTATTGAGAAAGAGCTTCCTTTCAAGGTAGACAGTCACTGTTTACGATTTAAAGAATAGAAATTGCTAGCCTCCGTGGGCGAACATACGATAGGCAGGTAATATCAGGGATATATATGACATTTAAAAATATTTGTGAAGAAGCTGATTAGGAGCGTATCTACCGATGTATCCCATTGCTCATACATAATGATTTTATCATCAGGATACAATACCGTATCCGGAGCTTAATTATTTCTTTGAATAATCATAGGACACCATACAGGCATTATTATTTTTGTTATATTTACAACAGATATTTTTTTTATATTTACAACAGTAAAATCACTGATTTTCAGTGATAAAAATCAGTGATTTTTTAGAGAATGTAATTTTTCACAAAGGAATTTTCTTACATTTTACATCTCTATTTCTGCAATATAGTAGTAGTGCATATAATAGCTGAGTATTGTACGCATTTTATCGGTTAAAATATCGGTCATATCGGTTAAATTAATGGGACAATTTCCTTGGAATATTTCGCACCGCTCATGCAGATGCACTGGCAAGTATGTCTGCAGCATAAACTATTCATGAATTATCGAAATTTGCATATCGGTTCAAATATATCATTTAGATTTATTAGTTGAATAAATATCCTTAGGGCGTAATTGGACAGAATTAGCTACATAAATATCAGATGATATGAGATTTTCCGATGCAAAACTAGGATAAATGAAAGATTTTCCATCGCTAATGCTAAAAAATGAATAAACTCCAGAATGCAGGGTTTTTAATTCAGTTTCTGCAGTTATCTAAAAATGTAATAAATACAACTCTTAGTAACAACAAATCGCCTTTATATCATATTTCCGATCCAATTCCCTCAGAGAAAAATACATCTTTGAGCATACCTAGCTGGCTACGCTGTGACATGATATAGAGATGTGTACCTTACGATGATTTTAACATTAAAAATGCCACTATACTATACTGATAAGCATTTTGTTTGAATCATGCGTATTTAAGGCGGAGCGTATTTTCTATCAGGTTTCATAATCAGAATTTGGATGTCCATAATTTCAACGCAGATAATGCATCTCATTTTTCTGCCATCCGAAAGTTTTAGATATATATTCATCTGCCTTTATCGTTTACGCTTGATATAAGGGATCACTTTAAATTAAATAATAGAATGGCAAACTGCATTTAGTAACAAATATCTACCATTTGAAATTATTCCGAATTTGTTTTCTCCTTTTTTATTTCCAGGTATTCTTCTAATAATAAAAAATGTGAGATTTCATTAGTTATACCTCTATATAAAGAGTCATTGATGTTAGTCTCCAATAATATCAATGTCATGCGATGAGAAGTAGATTCTGCTTAAAACTGAAGTTTCTTTCAGTTTCGTCACTTTTGTTGGATGCTGTATAAGCATCGCTATAACGCCTTTTGTTAATGGAGTTTTGAAACCAAAGCCAGAGCTACACATTTCTATTCAAGACAGGTAGCTTTAATATGATCATAAAATAGGATTAGTGTAATCAATTGGTTAAGAAGAGTTATTCTTCTTTTTAACGATAAGAAAAGTTCAAAAATTACCATCCTCAGTGAGATGTTAGTGTAAACTTAACTGGTTTTACTGAGCATAATGTGAAGGAAACAGGTACTAAAACAAGCCGCTTTAAGAATTCATTCTTTCCGCGAACGTAACGCGATAGCAAGAAACTAAAAGAGTTCGAACGCTCGGTATTACCACCCCCTGCCACACACTGAAAAGCAAATTTCAGCTAATTAATATAGATGTAGATGTAAATGGGACAAAGCGTGTAATTATAAACTCAAAGTTAATTGTTTGGATAAATGTAGCGACTAGCATATCCGAATTCATCGTTTAAATGACATCGTGCCCAACAGTATCGTTTCTTGAGATACGTTATTAAGAAGAAAGTTGATTGGATAAGTCGAAGGAGTGAGATTGGCGTAAAATTTTGATGAAAAAGGTAGCTCTAAATTATTCTCGACAATGAGACTTACGAGCTTATCGCGATTTTCGATAAATTCACAGCATACTTTACATCCCATTTTAATTTCCCTTTATTAACTGAAAGAAACCCTTTACATCAACCTATTTCATTACACAGTTTAATTTACGCCAGAGAACTTTAATAACTCAGAATAAACGCAGAATAGTATTATATAGTATTATAACCGCTAATTTAATTTACCGGTCCCTTACTGCGGTTAAATTAGTAATAATTTGCGGATCAACTTGAAATATAATTTATACCAGAGGAATGCCACCGCAACTCGTGTAAATGGTAGCGCGGGCTGTGATGAACAGAAGCTTACATTAATTATTATTCGTTTAAAAATGAAAAACTTCGGAAAAATAATCTATAAAGCTCTTTTTAATTCCAACGAGCATTAATGAGATTTCTGCACTTTTACCGGGGATATTTGCTAGTTAATAATGCATTATTTTTTCTTTATAGAATGATTATAAATTGCCCTTCCCAGGTAGAAATATATTTTATCTGCCCTTTAATCGGCATGTTTAGGTCCGAGTGGGTTCCCCTTTCTCTAAATCTCATATTTTTTTTCACAGAATTTAGAAAAGGCGAAATAAAGAAAATAGAGGACGAGAGAAAAATATTCGCAAAAAACCACTTTGTTGAAAAATCTCAAGAGAAAGAGAGTGAAAAATATAAAATAATAATAGAATGTGTAATAATAAAGTTGTAAAATATTATGCAATACATAAATAGAAAATTATGTATAAGAAATAGGCTGACATGCAAAATACTTTGAGGTCGATGAAAATACTTTTGTTCGAAGATATTACTCATTATAAACACTTAAGTACTGCATTGCGAATGAAAAAAGTATCTTGTCGATGCATATGTTACGATTTTCTGTTTAAAGCATGCTGGTTTTGCGATATTTGCGGGTAAAGACAGCATGTATCGCTAACCATGAATTCCATTCAAATGAAATTAATTATGGAAATGAATAATGAGGGAACACAGCGTGTATTCGGTTCTAAAATAATTTTTTTTAATTACAGCCGTTTAAACTTTATCCCATCTCGATGAATATGTAATGGAATCATACGAAGTGTCATCTGTAGACTGGAATTGTATATTGAAATTAGCAGCGATGAAGTTCTATCATTCTAAATAAAGAAATCTAATTAATGCAATCTTAATGCCGCGCTTACGTTTTTGTGGTAGAATTTTTACTCACTGACAATGATATCATATGTAATCTCAGTTAAAAGAGGAAATATATTCTATCATTGTAAAGAGCAGCTTCATATATTGCTGTTTCGTTTCTATTATCTCTTGCATGAACTCGAGTATATTTATCTTCCTTATTTTTTTAAGGTTATGTAGATCTATAAAAATATCACGCGGTATTATCCACGTAAATTTAGTTTTTCTACAGTCTCCATTTGCACCAATCATCTCGTGATTCAGCTAGCTCTTCCGAAGCGTGAAGCTTGAAGGTAACAATTTTAAACTTCGAATAAAATATATATTATTTATCAACGATATACAGACTGATACCTACTAAGATTGAAGCTCTCAGAGGGGATTTTTTTTACACGAACGCAAGAAACGCCAATTAATCCCTCGACGAATTTATTCCTGACGAAAAAACGCGGAGTATGTTTTATAGGTAGGGATGTTATGGGTTGAGTATGCACTCACCCATATGGAGCCATCAGAATAGCGAGCCAAGCATTCGGGGAAAAAACGTGTTGGAATAGGGGACAAAAAGGGATTTCCTGCGTTTTAGCCGCGCGATAACGATCGCATAACATCCGGAATATTTCCCTCCTACTTTGCCCGCTCTTTCGTTCTCTCATACTATTTGCCTATTGGAACAATGCGCCCTCTACAGCAGTCCGACCCTTAACTCGTCCACCAAATCTACATCCCAGACCTTCTCCACATCATATCCACCATCCGTTTTTTCACTTTCCACTTCGGAATCTTCCTTCCTGTTACCGATTCCCCGCCCCACATTCCTCTTCCCTGCTCTCCCACTAATCTCCGGCTCGCCCGTAATCGCAACTCGCAGGTGGAATACACAGGTACGGCTGTTTGTGGATGTTTGCGGTCATCTGGGAGGGAGGTAGGAACAGTGTGTCGGAGGCAGAGTAGAATAAAGGGGTTTATGAGAGGATTAATAAATAAATGACGGAGTGCTCGCGCATTGAGAATAAATAAGCTTAGATAAATGCTCGTTAGGGTGAATGAGGAACGGAAAATAATTGTTTCGAAAAATGCGAATTTTTTCTTCAGCTACGAATTTATCGAATGGTCGATTGTATGTTTGCTGAACGGATTTGTGTAGAGTGGCGTGCGTAATTCGTATTGCTCCAAAATTGCATTGCTTTATGAATTGTAGAATTGGTTGCTTCGTTGCTAAATTCAATAAATCAAAATATATATGATATTGAGGGAATTAATGCTACTTTGATGCACCCGGTGGAATCCCGTATCAATTCAGTGCCAAAAAAGTCAAAGAAACAAATACGTTAGTCAATTTTTCTACTACGTTCGACGTATTATGTGGTAAAATTTACCGCTTCATTCGCTCTTGCAGAAATTTATTTGAAATTTAACGAACACGAAATGATTTTATCCCTTTTTGTCTTTATAATTGCGTCCAAATTATTACATTTATCGTCTTCTTCTTTTTTTCTTTTTTCGTACCGTTTTTGCGGTTGTGAAAGGAATCTTGCTTTATTTAATGTTACATATCCTTAGAATAAACTCAGCACTCTTAGTTACGTAGTAATCCGTTGGAGTAACAGTTTTCCTATTTGCATACAGAATGTTTCATTAGAACTGTACCTTTTTGCATTAATTAAACCTTAGTCGCTCTTCTCGTCATGCGTAATGATATTCGTAAGTTCATTGATGATGAGAAAAGTAGCCATTCCCATTTATGATACGGTAGTCATACAAAAATCCGTTGCATCACACGCGCTGTATCTTACATTTTTAATTAAAAGGGTCAGCATTCACAATCTTCTAACTAACGTATCCATCCGAACACAATATTTCTGCCTCTTTATTATACCCTAAGGGTAGGTAAAAATGAAACCCTCCAAGCATTTTCGCAAATTCGTCAAACTTTCAAAACTTTTTAATCCATCGTTAAAATCTGCTTATAAAGCTAGGTCATGTGAAATTCCATTTGCATGAGTGGAAATTGTACGCAATCATCACGGAATGATAAATAAGATATCTTCCTACCTACACAAAATATCCACTGTCGTACAGAAAAAAGGCATTTGTTTTCGAGAACGATTACCTAATTTTTGATAATGGATTCTTGTGTGTAATCTGGTAAGAAAGAATATGTTCTGATGGAAAAACAATATAAAAATTGGCTTGTATATCTTAGCTATTTCACAAATGAAAGCTTTTAATGGAATAGTAGAATAAACTATAACTATATTGCCATTATTTAACATAATTCCAGGGTTAGAGTGTAAAAAATTGAAATAAAATTCTGCGGAAAATATCAGTCAAAAATAAAAATTTTTAAAGATCGATAAATATGAGTAATTATGAATAAATTTAATATATATGAACGCTTTGAAAATAAAAAATACCTCACGAGTAAACTTTCAGACCGTAGTCTTATATTGGAGATATCGACGAAGGTGAAATTTAGCACGGAAGGTGACGACTCATTTGAGCTTGGTATGTATGTACAAAAATTTAAAAAAATAATAAATAGGTAAATCAATGAAAGTTGGTAAAAATTGTCAATATAAGTTTTTACTTTCCTTGTTTAATTTACGGGTATATGGACACGCTTTAGAATCTAAAGAATAAATGTTTGTACCCGTTGCTTGATTCTGAAATAAGTACCAGTCTGATTCGCAAATTCTTAAT